>OU898284.1:128594169-128868943 GCA_918026665.1 Diabrotica balteata | reverse complement strand
CGACTGTTAGATTTTCCTAAAAATTTTATCATATTGTTGTGTCACCCTTGATTGCCGTGTGGTTTAACGTCAATTAAGTTCTTTTTATGTGTAATTAAAATTTTACAATTGGAGACCAAGAGCAGAGCAGACAAACGCAGTAGAGGAAGACCACCTACACGTTGGGCCGACGACATCAGGCGTATCACTAAAAATTGGCAACAAAGAGCACAAAATCGTGAGGAATGGAGTTTAAGGGAGGCCTATGTCCAGCAGTGGACGTGATAAATAGAGGCTGGATGATGATGAAGTTCTCAAGTGGAACTTGGTTATATCATCATTGAAGGGAACTTATTACGAATAGGGAACTTTAAGTACATACGTTATAGGTATTCATTATATAGCTCGTTTGGTGACTTTCGAGCCATAGTTTCATGATACATATAAAAGTGTGCTTGATTTGTCTTACCCGAATGGACGCAGAAGTTGTATGTTCACAACTAGCGTTTGTAGAAAGCTTTTCCAGCAGGAATTTTTGGAAGTGGAAGGTTTTGTTGGTAGTCTAAGGTCAGAATCTCCACTTTGTCGCTATGCTTGCACAAGGTTTACTCCTTCAGCTCCTTGAAAAACAAATCGGCCTTAATTTCATGCAACTTTTTTTTCCGCTGCTAAAGCTTTTTGTTCATTTTCGTTGAGGATCACATCTTTGAGTTTGTTATCTAAGACATCACATTATTTGCACATATCTGATCGAGGTGAGCCAAACCTGTTAAAGTTTTCTTTGAAGTATCGATAGTATAAGTAATAGGATCTTTGGGCTTATATTTAGCATTTCTAACACTTTCTGGTTCGTAAAGTTCCAAATAGAGTTAATGCATCTTCTTTACATTTAGATCTGGAGATAAATAGAATCGACGGGATTTGTTTCTACTATAATGCGATTCACGCCTTGGAAATCTGGATGTGCATGATCACATTTTTGAATGTTTCGTTCGATTTTCGGTTGAGTCTATTTGTATGCTTACCTTTGTTACTAGGTGGCGCTGCAATATATCTGTCACGAAAAGTTTGAGCAATGAGATCTACACGTTTTCTCGATATGCCGTGGATTGAACCAAAAGCATGTCTACAAACTCGTTTGGATAGCTTTTCAGTCTTTATAAAGTATTTGTGGGACAAGTGCGGTCTTGCCTTTCATTAGTTTTTTTTCGAGTTCTTTGAATAGTAGTAGTTTGAATCAACCCTCCTAAATAGGTATTTTGCAAATCTTTGTCGCCTATTTTGTTAAACTTTTGAAAGACTTTTCTTGTTTCTTCGTCCACATTCTGAAAACACTTGTTACCTGCAGTTCGTATACATTTTCCCTTCTGCAATAGCTTTTTTTTTTCATATTTCTTTTCCAGAGAGTGGAGTTTTTTGGCACTTTTTCTATTTTTGGTTACAGGAACAACTGGGAATTCTTCTGTGGGCTCCATGTGTATGTTTTTTTTTTTAAAGAGATACGTTCTTATATCAGTCAATCCGCCAATTTTTTTTTAATTATGGCATATGTTTCCACATAAAACGGTCTAAATATGAAGCTGCATCCATCTTACAGTAAACTCCTCAAATACAGTCTGGTTAAAAGTTTTAAATTCAAGAAATTCAAGAGAAATTAACATGCCACAATGATATCTGTATTATTTCGTTTAAAATCAGCATTCCACATACTTTATACTTTCGGAATGTTTAAATATATCTTCATTTCAATGATTTCAGCGACCTGCAAATGACAATACCAAAGAAAAATGTAGAAAATTCCTCGCCAATTTGTTAGAACTATCCAGTCGAGAACCTAAATCTGTAGAAAGAAACGTCCGACAGCTTATCCAAGAACTCATCGACAACAAGGTGGAACCCGAAGATTTCTGTGACAAATTAGAACGATTATTGAATGCTTCCCCACAACCGTGCCTCATAGGATTTCTGAAGGTAAGGAAAACATCAAAAACAAGGCGTAGATAATTTGTTTCAGTTTGGTACAAAATTTTTGTTTTGAAAATAAAATTTAGGCAATTTTAGACAGTTTATTAAAAAAATAATAATATAAACTATGCAAACATCGCAAAAATTTGTCTTATAGCGATGACACGTACACATTTTATTTTTGTACATATTACTTTGGCATTTAGTTATTTCTGTCAAGATTGTCTAAGTGAAATATCTAAGATAATTTTTTGTCTTTTAGAAAAGTTTGCCCCTTCTGCGGCATTCTCTAGCCACGCAGAACTTAGTATAGACGGCATCCGGCCTCCGCCGCCGAACGTGGTGTTCTCGCTAGCGGGGGCCACCCCTACGGTGCAAACCATCAGGCCGACCGGCATACAAGCCAACCAAGTAAGGATAGTTACCCCGGGTACTACGGTGGTGCGGCCCGGCCAAGTCATCCAACAGCGTCTGGTGACTCCGATCAGGGCGCCCGCACAACAAACCAGGATGGTCACGTCCATTCGACAACCGATAGCAAATAATGTGATAGTGTCTTCGTCACAGCCGCCGGCCTTACATCCTGTCTATCCTAATGGACAGCAAGTCAGAGCTGGATTGATTAGACAACCTGTGCAAGTGAGTAAACATTTTGTTATTATAATTTATAGTCCATTTCCATCATATTGATGGCACATTATTTATGCAAGTCCCTAAACTGTTGATACGGATGACTCAATGAAAAATAGATATTTGTCAACAAGTTTACAGAAGTATATAGGGAAACAATTTTAAATTGAGTATGACCACCAGGTATAAAGATTGACGCACATAGTTTTGAGGTTACTAATCCCTAAATAAAGTTGCCAGTGTCAGAGTGATGGAGATTAACAGGTACTAATGAATTTGCAAGAAATGTAAGATGTTTATTTTATTGGTTATACAGATTGAACCAAATTAAAACGGAACATACAATTTAATACATGTCTGTTTGAACTGCATTTGAAATAGTGGACCAATATAAAACTTGGACAAAAATAAATCCATACCTGGGTATAGACATTGTATAAAATATCGTTCAACTATCTGTCTCGCAACAAAGTTGTTTGCGTAAGACGAGTTTGTCTAAGGAAGCGATAATAGTTCAGGAAATGAAGCTCGAAAAAAGTTAAAACATCGCAATTTTTTTCGTCCTGCATGTATCCAGTTGAAATTTTAACAGAAGGTAGGTGATGGCCCAAGGATCAAAATCTATATCGAACCGAAGTGCGCTGAAGGGTTTTAGGGTGAAAACTACCCCTAATTGTCAAAAATTATAAAATAACATATTAAACCTGAATATGGGTAAGATTTGGTTTGAATTAGTTAAATAATGATTATTTTATACTTTTGAATAGAGTTCCATCATATTTCAAACCCTTAAAAAGCAACCCTTGTTAGAGATTAATGTAAAAAAATTACTAATTCTAAAAAAATGATTTCGCCTTCGATCGATTTGGATAAAAATTTGGAGTTAAGCTCAATTCACCCGCTGCTTTATAGTTTATGTCATGTCGACAAACCCTGATTGTTCTTAGGGGTGAAAACCTACCCCTAATTGTCAAAAATTATAAAATAACATATTAAACCTGAATATGGGTAAAATTTGGTTTGAATTAATTAAATAATGATAGTTTCGTGCTTTTGAATAAAGTTCCATCATATTTCAACCCTTAAAAAGCTACCCTTATTAGAGATTAATATAAAAAAATTAGTAATGCGAAGAAAATGATTTCTTGGAACGATTAGCATAAAAATTTGGAATTAAGCTCAACTCACCCTCTGCTTTATAGTTTATGTCATGCCGATAAACCCTGATTGTTCTTAGGGGTGAAAACTACACCTAATTTTAAAAAATTGTAAAATAATATTACAAATCTTAAGATGAGTGAAATTTGGTTTGGATTAGTTAAATAGTGATTTTTTTATACTTTAAAATACGAATTCATACATTTTCAACCCTTAAAAATCAATTGTTATGAGTGCTATAGGTGAAAACAATTTTTTGCCAAAATTTTGCAACTTTTCAACTTTTGAAAATCACCCTTTACATTGCAGTTTTTATAAACTAATTTATAAGATATAAATTGACAAAAGTAGAATTAAATACAAAAAATTTATCAACATAAAAAGGCACCGATATATTCTTATACATTTACATAAATAGTTGAAAATATTTACATTTATAGGTAAAACAATTATAATATTAATTTTATTCGTCATCAATTACATCTTCATCGTGATCTATGTCATCCTAATCTTCTTCAATAATTGGTGGACTGTTATTGCACCCTTCACCTGAGCACCCAGAACAAGTAGAGTTACAGTATAAACCAACTTTTCTGCACCCACATGAAACGCCGCATCCTTTTTTGCATTGGCAAAAAAAAATTTTCAAAAGTTCATCGGGTGCAGGTTGTTTGTTCATGCGTACGGGTAATAACAAACCATTTTTGGAATACCATCCCTAATCTGTTGCTCTGATATTTTCATTGTCAAGCCATAGACATATGAGCAGATGTTTTATTCTGTTGTATGGGATTTCAAAATAAGAACGCTTAAAATTTCGAATGTATAACGCCCCACTAGCTAATATACCGGTTTTATAAATTATTATGCTCCGAAATGTACTGTACTATACTAATGGAATTTTCCGGAAAAAAATTAACTGTTTTTTTTAATGTATTTCCTTTAATTTTTAACGATAGAGTGTTTCTTCAAAAACGATTTGTAGAGGTTTTTAAGAGCTACAAGGATCTGTGAATTAAATCTTTTTGGAACCCTTGGTTTTTAAATGGGGTGAGTTTAAAGGGCTCGAAAAAGATGGTGCTTGATCGTAAATCGATGCTTTAAACGGCTATATCTCGCCAAATATTCATTGTACAACAAATCTAAATAAAGGATAATTTTAGTCATTTAAAAAGCTACAATTTGGTAATTTTTATTTTTTTCATATATTCAGTATTTTCGGTCATATTTAAAAAAAGAAGGGTAAAAAATATGAAATTGTAAATCGTCTCTCGCTTTAAGCTGTACTTTTTCTAAAACTAAGCATTTTAAATGGGTCAAACGTCTTGGACGTATTAACAATACATGTACAAAGGAAATTGCAGAAGGGTGAAGATCGATTTTAATTATGGGCGTGGTTAGGGGGTTGTTTTCATCGATTTTTTCGTAAAAAATGAGGTATTGACCTTATTTTCATCATAACTCACTCAATTTTTGAGCTAGAGTCTTTTTTTATGATAGGTCTATTTATGCTCTTTAAAAAAGGTTTTGTGAGTTTTCTTCAAAAAATGCATCATTTTCCCGATATTTGCGTTTGAATCTTTCAAATTTTGGCATTTGAAGAAAACCGCTGAACATTGATAGGCCGTCTTTCGGTTACTATTATATCGCAAAAACATTTTAAAAAGTGAATTGTATTTGTCTTTTTAAAAGCTACAAATTTGTTTTCTACAATTTTTTTGATTAAAATGCACCATTTTCGAGTTATTCGCGAAAAATCGATTAAAAACATGGATTTTTTCGTCTTAAAGTTGTTACTTTCAATCGCGAATAACTTGAAAAATATCATTTTATAAAAAAAATGTATAGCACATTTTTTGTTTAGAATTCACTTTTTTAATCGAAACCTGTAGTTAAAACGTAAAAAAAAATTTCACCCCGGAGATGGGGTGGCAACCATCCCCTAGGCTTTGGCGCACTTTGGTTCGATATAGATTTTGATCCTTAGGCTATTACCTACCTTCTGTTACATTTAAGTTAATCCACGCAGCACGAAAAAATTGCGGGGTGAAATACTTCATTTCCTGGACTATAACTGGTTTGACAGCATAATAAAATCGTAGATTTATGTGTAGCTTTCAATTTTTATGAGTTCAGAATCCAGCAGCCCGCTGAAGTATCGGATTTTTATAATATAATTATTTGACAATCTTTTGTTGGCCAACCACCTACAGCAGAATTGAGCCGAAATACATTAGATTCCTATGTTCCGAATTTATTTCGTTCAATCTGTATATAAAATAATTTGTGGCCGTAACAGGGGTCGATTTGTCAAAAAATGAATATTAATATAATCAAATTCCATTTCAGATTCACTGCTTTCTTCAGAATCTAAGGAATCTTAAACTCCAATATTAATTATTACCGGTTCCAGAATTGCATCAGTCATATTATCCAAATTCCACATTTTATTTTCTTCCTTGTGACCATGACTAACCGCATTTTTCCAATTTTCTGGAGTTACTTTTGATAAGGAATGTTCTAATAATTGTTGTAAGTCTTCTAATTTAAAAGTTTTGTTGTTGCGTCCGACTTCACCCTTTACTTGAGACCATATATTTTCTATGACCACTTTCACTGACGGCTCTTCTTGTGCACTCCAATCCAACCTTTGCATTACTATTTTTAAGACAGACTTTTTACCAATTAATTTAGCAACAAACAATTGTTGAACGTATTTCTTTGTGTTAAAACAGGTACGAACCCTAGCTCCCAGCCAAATACGACAGCAAATGCCAGTCCGACCGGCTCTCCCACTCCAAAAGCAACTCGGAGCCATCAAACAGCAGGGGACGAAACCAGCAGTGCCTTCTAACCTCAAGCCGTTAGCCAAAGACAAAGAGAAGAAAACGTTCTCTTCGGCGTACACCGGAGATGACGACATCAACGACGTGGCCGCCATGGGCGGCGTCAATCTCGCCGAGGAAACGCAAAAGATCCTCGGCTCCACCGAATTCGTAGGTACCCAAATTAGGTCTTGTAAAGAAGAAGTGATGTGCTCGATGCCGCCCCTCCAACAACGGATACGACAGGCGATGGCCAAGCACGGCTTGGACGAACCCGGCACGGATGTAGCGGCGTGTATATCGCACGCGGCCCAAGAGAGGCTCAGAGATCTCATAGAAAAATTGTCCGTTATTTCTGAACATAGGTTGGATAATATCAAGACGAATACGCGGTACGACATTACGAACGATATTAAAGGTGAGTACCTATGTTTGTATCTCTGACATAAACCCAAAATCTCGTAAATATATTACGTGATGATAATAATGCATCATACGTATATGATTTTAAAATAATAATAATTTTTAATAATATTATTTCAATTATTACAAGTTATGGATTTTCATTGTAATATTTTAATTGTTGGGATTTTGGAACTGTTCCAATAATTAGTTCCCACCTCTATTTTTATACGCTCCTCTGCTATGTATGAATATAGCTGGATTTTGCTTTTTGATTAGTAAGTGGGTCGTTTGGGTTCTGAATGAGACAGATGTTTAACACATATCAAAAAAATATATACAGGGTGGTCCTTAAGTTATGGATCCAGAAAGAAATGAGCAGAATTGTTAAACCTTGTAACTCGATTATAACAACCGTTCTCTCTCTCTCTCTCTCTCTCTCTCTCTCTCTCTTTGTCAACCATTTTCCATCCACTCCTGAATGTAGGTCTCTCCCAATTGCTTCCATCTTTCTCTATCTTGTGCCAGTCTAATCCACTGTTTGCCTGTCACTGCTCTTATGTTATCTACCCATCTTTTTTGAGGTCTTCCCATGCTTCTTGTTGTCGTCCTTGGTCTCCATTCTAGAATTCTTCATGTTCACTTGTTGTCATTATATCTTTGGGCTATGTGACCTGCCCAGCGCCATTTCATTTTTGTAATTTCTTCCACAATATCCCTGATCTTCGTTCTACGTCTTATCTTGGTGTTTCTAATATTGTCTCTCAGTGATATTCCAAGCATTATTTG
The DNA here is from genome assembly GCA_918026665.1 of Diabrotica balteata. Classification (NCBI taxonomy): domain Eukaryota; kingdom Metazoa; phylum Arthropoda; class Insecta; order Coleoptera; family Chrysomelidae; genus Diabrotica; species Diabrotica balteata. The sequence continues at coordinate 128,861,195 of OU898284.1, read as the reverse complement.
TTCCAGTGCTCTTTGTGTTGTTTCTAATTTTTTAGCAGATTTTTTGGTAAGGGTTACTGTCTCCAAGTCATAGGTACAAACTGGTAGTATGCATGTGTTATACACCTTCTTCTTTAAGTTTACAGAAATGGAGGTGTTTTCAAGATATATGCTAATTTGCCGAAAGCGCCCCATGCCAGATGTGTTCTTCTTTTAATTTCAGCATCTTGATTTGGTTTTCCTAGTTTGATGACATGACCTAGATATACATAATGTTCAACATTTTCTATGGTATGCTTTTGTATTTGTTATATTTGACTGGTCTCGGTTTTTATTTGTCTGAGCCGAGACCAGACAAATAAAAACCGTTAGAGCCAACAAATTTGGTATAACTAGAACCACTTCCAGACTTCTGAGTAACCAAAGACTCAATCTGCATTACTCTCTCTATATTACTTCTTTAATTTTTTCTTTTCTCAATTTTTTTATCAGTTTCCAGCTTTCTGTGCTTCTGGTTCCTCCTAGATAAGTATTTATTCGTTGGCAGTTTCTTTCCCAATACTCGTTCTTCTTCTAAGATTTTCCTTCGTACTTCTGCTTCTTGTAATGATTTGGAGCTTAAATATTTTTGGTATCATCATCATCACTGGCTCGACAACCCTTTTTGGGTCTTGGCCTGTTCAAGGATTCTTCTCCATTCTGACCTGTTTCGTGCTTTTTTTTCCAGTTTTTAATTTTTAATGTTATTATGTCATTTTCTATTTGTTCTAACGTATTTCAGCTTCGGTCTTCCTCTTGTTCTTTTTCCTACTGGCACTTGTTTGAATATTTTGTTTGGTATTTCGCCTTCTTCCATTCTTTCCACATGTCCAATCCAACGTAGCCTTCCTATTTTAATGAATGTTATGATATCCGGATCCTGGTATATGTTGTATAGTTCAAGTTATACCTTCTCCGCCAAATCCCGTTTTCTTTTGTGCCCTTATATATGTGTCGCAAGATTTTTCTTTCAAAGATGGCTAATAACGTTTCCTCCCTTTTAGAGAGTGTCCAGGTTTCTGAACCGTATGTGAGTACCGGTCTTATTAAGGTTTTGTATATTTGGCATTTTGTTTTTCTGGAGACGTTATCTGATCTTAGTTGCCTAATTAAGCCATGGTAACATTTATTGGCAATAAATATCTCCTCTTCACTTCCTCTGCAACGTTGTTATCAGACGTAACTAGGGATCCTAAGTATGTAAAGTTTTTTACCGCCTCAATGTTGTATTCTCCTATTGTTAAATTTGGCAGCTGCCTTCTTTGTGCGTTTTTTATTTGCAGGCATATATTTTGTTTTTGTCTGATTGATTTTAAGACCACTATTTTTTGCAGCTCGTTCTATTTGAGTGAATGCCTCTATCATTTCTCTTCTTGATCTTGCGATTATGTCAACATCATCTGCAAATGCTAGTACTTGCACGCTTTTATTAATTATTGTTCCCGGGTATTAACTGTTGTGGTCTTATTATTTTTTCAAGTATGATGTTGAATAATATGCATGATAGAGCGTCTTCCTGGCGTAGTCCCTTCTTCACATCTATTGTTTCCGTTAATTCGTTTTGTATCCGATTTTACTTTCTACTTTTAGTGTTTCTTTTATTAATTCTATTAGCTGTGTTGGTATATTAAATTCTTTCATTGCTTTTGTTAGGAATTCTCGGTTTATATTGTCATATGCGCTTTCGAAGTCTATGAAGAGATGATGTGTGTCGATGTTATATTCACTTGTTTTTTCAAGGATCTGTCGCAAGAACAAATATCTGGTCTATTGTTGACTTCTGTCTACAGAAGCCACATTGGTATTTGCCAACTATTTTTTCAGCGTATGGTCTAAGTCTTTCATACATTACGTTGGACATTATTTTGTATGCCGCATTCAACAGCGTGATTCCACGGTAGTTTTCACATTCTAACTGGTTTCCTTTTTTATGTAGTGGGTATTTTTGGTATAGTTGTCCTTTTATTTCTTCCTCTATTTATAATAGATATTTGAATATCTCGTATGTTGTCTCTCTTTCTGGCTCATTCTTTTTTCCTTTATTTCTTTCTGTAGACGTAAAACGAAGCATGAGAAATCAAATCGAACTTTTATCAGTTTTTTAGGTTAGTGATTTGTTTAATGTTCCATTTTCTCACAATTCTTATTGACGTTAAAACACCGTACACTATTTCAATTGTTGGGATTTTGGAACTGTTCCGATAATTTGTTTCCACCTCTTTTTGCCCAGATACTCCGATAATTTGTTCCCAACTCTGTCACAGTTACTAAGATAATTTGTTCCCTCCTCTATTTGTCACAGTTACTCTGAGAATTTGTTCCCATCTCTATTTGTCACAGTTACTCCGATAATTTGTTCCCACATCTATGTGTCACAGTTCTTACGATAATTGAGGCGGTATCTAGAAGAAGGGCCTATCTGCTAAAAGTGTATTTTGAGAAACAAGCATTTCCGATCCATTGATAAAATAATAGAGAACACCTTAATAAAATATGACCAGAAGTTTTAATTTTGTATTTCCAGTGATATTGTCTGCTAATTGTGGACTTTTTTTATTTTTCTATACCTTTCTGGTGGCTCACCTAATGCCATACAACCTTAGAAGACTGTCTTGTTCTTTTTTTTGAACCATTATCATAAAAAGAGTCAAATAAACGCTTTTGATCTTGCAAAGTTATTTTTGGCAAAACATTTTTCTACACAACACTTACGGACAACAGAAAATACCTTACTTTGTACAGTTTTTCCCGTACATTTTGACACATACTCCTGTACACTCTGGTTCTTGGCACTTGCCACTTTTTGCCACCTTTTGACACCGCGTTATCTAAAATAGCTTTACGACTAGCCATTGCTTTAAAATACACTTTTAACTTGCAGTTTAAAATAAAACATAACCTCAATCACATTGTCAGAAATTCACCAAAACAGAGTTGATTTAGAGGCACAAATCTTTCTCAGCTGTACCAACACTAAAAAAGTGTTGTACCAACGTAAAAAACCGTAATATCGTAGAAAAAATTGGTAGACTGACCAAGAACGACATAAAGAGTTCCATTTTGTATTCTCCGGAAGAAGGGCATATAGGCCTCAATTATCAATTTGTGATAGATTTGACATTAGTTTGACAGACGTTTTAATTGGCTTCATTTGTACACTCGTGAGTTCTATATAATTATATCGAATCCATTTCTAGGTCAATTAAAGTTTCTCGAAGATCTTGACAAAGCCGAAAGGAAGAGGCACGAGGAGATGGAGCGGGAGGTGTTAATGAGGGCGGCGAAAAGTCGGTCGCGGACCGAAGACCCCGAACAAGCTAAATTGAAGGCGAAGGCGAAAGAGATGCAGAGGGTGGAGATGGAGGAGTTGAGGCAGCGAGAGGCTAACGCGACGGCGTTGCAGGCGATCGGTCCGAGGAAAAAGCCGAGGATGGACGGTGAATTAGCCAATACAACCCAAGTAAGTAACCTATTTTAATCTTAAGATTCTCCAATTCTCGATTGTTTATAAATGTGTTACAATCAATCAATCAATATTCTTTATTTCATCTGACTTTTACAAGTATTGAAATGCGTCAAATACAATCCATGATCAGTAAAAACTATAAGTACATAAAAACAGTTAACATAAAAACATATAAAATATACACAAAAACATACAAATTGTTAAAAAGATGCCTGCAAGTATTCTTCTAACGAATAGAAAGTGTTTACCAGAAGTAAGTCCTTAACTGTTCTCTTAAATACTTAAATATTTGACTCTTTAACATAATTAGGTAATTTTTTATACAAACCAACGCATGTTGAGTAAGGACCCTTGCCCACAACGGTCACGTGACGAACAGGGGTCACCAAATCATTTCTGTAACGAAAAATGTAGCCACTCATTAAGGAAACATCATTTCTGCAATTGTGCAATCTGCAATTTGTGAATTAAATTACGAAGTTAACTGGTCTTAATCATTACTGTTGTCTGTAGAAAGCATATAGACTCACCCTTGGTTATATTGATGTATTCGTAACAGGCTGTAGAGTTGGTCGTGATGCGTCACGACGTCCGGGAACGCCGAGGCTATATAGCACGAGAACCGATAAAACTGGTGCGTTTCGTTCGCTGCCTAGTGATGAAGTGTGTGTGTCTTGAGATCGACAGGTCAGAAACCACCTTATGGCCACGCTTCGAAGCGGTTGGTAGCAAGAGGGTATACCAATAAATCACTCTTATTGTAATAGGATACTTTGCATCAGTTTCTATATTTGTAACACAAAATACAAAAAAGAAAGCCAAATTCTCCTTACTTAAAACATAATAAATGAGATAGCCAGTTTAACAATTTTACGAAATAACAGGAAGGAATATATTTTAACAAAGTCGTTAAAATACACCATTGAATTAGATCACATTATAGTAGAGTAAAAGAAAAATATTAGATGTAAAAAATGTAAATAAATACCACATACTTTCCCAAACAGTTGTGCTTGCTAATATATAAAAGTGAAGGCCTCGATAGTTATCAAATTTTGATTTGTCACGATTTTATGTATAGGCACAACTAAAGCAGTATTTAGAATTTGAGGAAAAATCCTTTCCTGAAAATAAATCTTTACTAGAAATGTTAATTGTTTATACAGAGTGGCCCAAAAGTCTGGAAACGGCTAATTATCTCGTAAATTACTAGACATAATTATACAAAATTTGAGATACGCCTATTTTGGGATACGGAGATTCCATATTTGGTATTTGCAATGTTGCCAGATTTTCAGTTTCTCTTATATTACTAGTAACTTTGGTTTTTCAAATGCATCACCCTGTATATTCAGTCATTATTGGAATCTCCTATTAAATACGAGTTCAACCATATGTAACACTTATGATTTTATGTAGTCTGAAAGGTCTTAAATACATAAAACAGAAGACTGGCAACGCCTAAATTGTTTCAATACATTTTTTAATACTAACTATTTTCTAATACATTAAAACGTAACAATTGATAGTTTAGAATATTTTTTAACATAATAGTTACGTTATTAAGTGTTCAAAATGTGCTCCATTTGTGAGTTGACAGCACTCTAATCGATGGTAGAATGCGTCTACCACATTTCTCCATGATTGTCTAGAAATTATTCGAGATTCATCGATAATTCATTGCCTTAGCTATGCAAGACTTGCTGGTTAAGTTTTGTAAACTGAATTTTTCAAGTATCTCTAATAAAAATAATCTTTAGGATTGAGATCGGGTGAACGTGGAGGCCATTCAATTCTACCTTGTCTACCAATTTATCGTCCGGGAAATATATCATCTAAATAACGCCGAACATTTACACCAACTATCTGACGTTAAATTTCTTTCGATAAAAAATGGCCCAATTAAATAAGTACCTACTATAACTGACCATACTTTTGATTTTTGTGGTCTTTGAGTATGGTTTTCACGCATTCAGTGTGAATTTCACACGAGTTCAGCTATTCAATACGAGTTCAACCATATGTTCACTTGATTTTATGTAGTCTGAAAGATTTTAAATACATAAAACAGTGCAAAATATGTAGATTTTAATAAATTTAAATATTTAAATGGAGAATGCTGTGATTTTGACATTTGTTCACCATTTAAATTATGAACTAAAATTGACAGTAGTTGTGGTTCAAAAAGTTCTGCAGATTAAATTGCTTCTCTAAAATGCCGTTCTCTAAACCGTTCTCCTATTCATAAGACGACGGTACAAAAAACTGTAAGGCGATTTGAGGAATCTGGAGAAGTAAAAGATAGATACCGATCAGGTTGACCGAAACGAGTTATCAATGACAACAAAACTTCAGATATAAGCAAAGTTTTGTTGAAGATCCACATATATCCCCAGGCAGGGGACAGGGAAACAGAATATGTTTTTCCGATGAAGCAACTTTTACACTGTGTGGAAGTGTAAATCGACACAATTTAAGGTACTGGTGTGACGTAAATTCACACTGAAGACTGAATGCGTGAAAACCATACTCAAAGACCACAAAAATTAAATGTATGGTCAGATATAGTAGTTACTTATTCAATTGGGTCATTTTTTGTCGAAAGAAATTTAACGTCAGATAGTTGGTGTAAATGTTCGGCGATATTTAGATGAGATATTTCCTGGACGATAAATTGGTAGACAAGGTAGAATTGAATGGCCTCCTACGTTCATCCGATTTCAATCCTAAAGATTATTTTTATTAGGGATACTTGAAAAATTCAGTTTACAAAACTTAACCAGCAAGTCTTGCAGAGCTAAGGCAACGATTTATCAATGAATCTCGAATAATTTCTAGACAATCATGGAGAAATGTGGTAGACGCCTTCTACCATCGATTAGGGTGCTGTCAACTCACAAATTGAGCACATTTTGAACACTTAATAACGTAACTACTATGTTAAAAAATGTTCTAAACTATCAATTGTTACGTTTTAATGTATTTGAAAATAGTTAGTATTAAAAAATTTATTGAAACAATTTAGGCGTTGCCAGACTTCGGTTTTATGTATTTATGACCTTCCAGATTACATAAAATCATAAGTGTTACATATGGTTGAAACTCGTGTTGAATAGGAGATTCCAATAATGACTGAATATACAGGGTGATGTATTTGAAAAACCAAAGTTACTAATAATATAAGAAAAACGGCAAATCTGGCAACATTGTAAATATCAAATATGGAATCTCCGTATCCCAAAATAGGTGTACCTCAAATTTTGTACAATTATGATTAGCATTTTACGAGATAATTAGCCGTTTCCAGACTTTTGGGCCACTCTGTATATGTTATGAGATTTCAACTACAGATGTTTTTTTTTTCAGTCGAACGTGGGAGGTCCGGGTAGTGGTCTGCGAGGACAACTTCCGCTCCGGCAGCGCATGAAGAAGGTGACCTTGCGCGACATTCAGTTCCTGTTCGAGACAGAGAAGGACCTCTGCAAGAGTCGCATCTTGTACAAGTCCTACCTTAAGTGATGCACGCTTCTTCTCGTTAGTGTTGTGATATGTACTTGTAGGGACCTTGTTAGCAGGCCATTTCTCTCTTTTCGAATTCGGATACGTATTGTTCAATCCGGGGAACCGACGATGACGGTCTAACGTTATTTCGTTCACCTTTTTGAGGTTTCGTCGATGACAAGTGACATGTTGACGATTTTTCAAGTGCCTTGGAACGACATTTTTATTGTTTTTCGAAGATTCTTTCGTAACAATGAAAGAAAATCTTAAATAATATTAAACAAACTAGAAATGTTGATATTTTTAGTATAAAATACGCGTTTTATAGGTTTTCCGTTTAAAGGAGATGAAGAAAACGTAGAAGGCTCTGATAAAAATTAATTTATCTAAAAATCATCATCTCCTTGTTAAATTCACTGCCTAAATTAGTCTTCTAAGTCAATCTCTTCTTGTTCTTTTAGATAAGACATTTATGATCGTATTCTAAGTACTTATCAAGGAGTTTTGACTTTCTTGTGATAAATTTCCGGGCATATTTGTCGTGATTTTGAATTACCTCTCTTCCAAAAGATTTGTCTGTTTTTGCCATTGCCAAAGGCGACCCAATAATGTTCAGAGGGGTCTTATAGACTCCTTTTTATCTATCGTCATTTTTGAACGACAATAAACAAAGACCAAGCTGTGGGAGAACAGGTTATGTTAGTTTAAGTCGTTAAAACATAACCTAATTTAACCTAAATGTTCTAACGAGCTGTAAATCCAGAAACTACCTAGTACCGTCTTAGATTTTAGCTTAGATTAAAATTTGATGCAATCAAAGGACCAAATAGGTCATAGACGACAAAATTCTAGTCTACTTTGTTACCGAAAGAAACTTAGACGTCGAAAACCTTGACAAGTTGGCTCCGGAGATATACCGTCCGGTCTATCAAAGATCAACGCGTGTAATTACTGATTACTCATCGTAAATTAGTAATTTAATCACTCAGTCGGAATCTTCGAGTAGACTGGTCGATATTAGTACAGTTTAAAATATTTCACGACCAAAGATATCATCGGAGTCGACTATACCATCAAAAACAAATATTGCGAAGCAGTTGATGTATATCATAGTGAATAGTGCCAACAAAACAAATATAGTTATTGACTTTCCTCCAATTGCTGAGAGACTGCCAAATAATTGAGGTTTTGGGATCTTTTGAAGAAAGAAATAAACTATTTTGGAGAATATAAAAACCCCAAATGATTATATGGACAATTACGGACTATACAGAGTGATAAACTTTTTGGAATTTTATTTTTTTGTCTTATGAAGGTTGGGGAAGTACAGAAAGAGATATGATACAGCTATATATTGCAAAACTATTTTCAAATATTCTACTATTTGGTAGAAGGTAGTTTTAAAGGTTTTATCGTAAAGTCAAAAATGTTTATTTCCAATCTATTCTCTACACTAGTACGTCATCGGCGACCCTATTTTTCCATTTTCCTCAGTTTCTCCATTATTACACCGTATTTGTGGTGATTTATATTTTGATTTTCTTTCATTTCTTCACGTTTTTGTCGAGATTTCTATTTAATATTTTTATTTTCTTTCAATTCTCCATTATTAGACAATTTTTGTAATGATTTTGTCACCTTCTTTCCATTTTCTTGAATTTCTTCAGTATCAAAGCATTTTTGTAATATTTGCTCTTCCTTTTTCCATTTTCGTCAATAATTTTATTATTAGACATTTTTTGTAGTGATTTTTTCTCCTTGTATTTATTTTCTTTAATTTTTACATTTATTAAACGATATTTGTAATGATTCCATGTCTTTTTTCCATTTTCTTCAGTATCTTCATTATTAGATATTTGTTGTAGTGTTTTTTCTCATTTTTTCCAGTTGTCTCAGAATCAAAGCATTTTTGTAATGGTTCAGTGTTTCTTTTTTCCATTTTCTTCAATATCTTAATTATTAAACAATTTTTTTAGTGATTTTTTTCTTTCTCGGTGACAATCACTGATTTTTTTCCATACTCTTTAATTATTCCATTTTTAGCTAATATTTTTGGTGATTTCTTGTCTCCTTTTCTATTTTCCCAAATTTCTTCAGAATTTAAGCATTTATGTTGCTTTCTTTCCATTTTCTTCAAAATTTTCATTATTAAATAATTTTTGTAGTGATATTTTTCTGTCTCGGTCATAATCACTGATTTTTTTTTCATTCTCTTTAATTTCTCCATTATTAGATCATTTTTTAGTTAATTACTTGCCCTTTTTTCCATGTTCTTTAATTTCTTCAGAATCAAAGCATTTTTGTAATGGTTTCCTGTTGGGTTTTTTCCATTTTCTGCAATATTTTTCTTACTAGATAATTTTTGTAGTGATTTTTTTCTTTCTGCATGTCAATCACTGATTTTTTTCCATTCTCTCTAATTTCTCAATTGTTTGCTAATATTTTTAGTGATTTCTTGCCTCTTTTTTAATTTTCTTAAATTTTTTCATAATTGAAGCATTTTTGTAATGGTTTCCTGTTGCTCTTTTACATTTTCTTCAATGATAATTTTTGCAGTTGTTTTTTTCTCTATTTTTTCCACTGTCTTCAACTTCTCCAATTTTCTTTGCAATTTCTTGAACTTTTTCCATTTTTTTTCAATTTCTTCAAAATTAGTAAATCTTTGTTGCGATTTACCTTTTTCGTCTTTCTGTTTTTAATTTTTCTTTTATTAGACAATTTTTATAGTGATTTATTTTAATTTTTCCAATTTTCTTCAATTTCTTTGTAATTAGACAATTTGTCTAGCGATTTCTTCACCTTTTTTCCATTTTCTTCAATTTTTTCTTTATTAGACAATTTTTGTAATTATTTCATCAAAAAGTAAACCGTTTTATTGGTTTACTTTTCCATTTTATTAGATAATTTTTATAATAATAATAATATAAATAATTATAATAATTTTTTTAGTGATTTCTTCGTCATTTTTTCCATTCTGCACATCATTAGTATAATTTTCAGAGTTTCCAAATTTTTCGTTTTATTTTATTCTATTCTGAGGACGTTTGTGAAATTTGAATGGATTGAGGTGTTTGAATCTTTTTTCCTTCTATCTTTTAAGTAATTATGATTCCATATTTGTGTTCTTCTCCTTTGCTTCTTTCCATTTTCTTCCATACTGTCCATTCTTCTATCTTTTGGCTTCCTTTATGCTGTCTAAATTTTCACTAACAATATTTTTACATTTTTGTTCTGTCACCTTTTTCTTCTGTCCATTTTCTACCATTTTTTGCATTTTCATTCAATCTTCGACCTTTATGTTTTGTAAATCTTTAAATTTATTGCTTACGTCTTTGTCGTTTTCCTTTTCCTGGTTCTATCATTTTTTCATTCGTTCTATTGTGATTTCCTTCCATTTTTTCCATTTTGTACATTATTTCTGCATCTTTATACTGATCTTCTTTCTCTTTTTTCCATTTTCTTCATTATCCGCATTATTACTCTGCCTTTGTCATGTTTTTCTTTCTCCAATTGCTGGGAGTCTCAAATCATTTTCGTTTTGGAATGTTTTAAAGAAAGCTAATTAACTTATATTCCAAACATTTGTGTTAGGGAAGGAAAGACGGAAAACAGTGTCAAAGAAATATTTTTTAAACAAGTTTTAAAATTTTGAACACCCCAAGATTCACTACTTAGTGCGAGATGATTTAAAATTTTTGATTTTATGTATTTAGTGTACAGGGTGATCCAAAACTCGCAACCATAGTTTGTTTTAATAGAAAACTATGTATTTAACCCTTCGATAAGTTCGTTTCAATCCGACTGAATGTATTTAATGATCAAAAATCAAAATCAAATTTTCTACAATCGTTTTTTTTTTAATAAATCGTCAAACCAACGCACAAACCTACAGGAATTAAGCTAACCTAACCTATAAAAATTAACAAAAGTGTTTTAAATCCTCGATGGAGTTTTTTTGGTATAGAAAGGTTAATGGTGCTTTAAAATTTGCAATTATATTAGTATATAAATAAAAATTGTATATAGTTATAGGAAAAATTATAACGGGACAAGGATAGGCAAATTTAACACTGCGGAGGGGGGGGGGGCACTTGAAAAATTGTACAATAGACAAATATTGCGATACGTACAGTAAATGACAATATGAAGGTGATTTTCATTATCAAAAATTTTTTATATGAAATTGTGTCATAATTGTCAAAATATGTCAAAAAATGACAAGATTGACAAAAAATAGGGGCTAATGTTTTACAACGTTCAAAACATTGTCACTTGTCTTTAAAAAAACGAAGAGACCCTTGCGTCGTTCCCCAAAACACGTTTCAGCTGTTTTTTTAGTTAAATATTGTATAACCGATTTGATATCAGCACTCAAAACGCCACGGGGTCATAACGAGATATTTTTATAGCAGTGTTACTAAATAATATGGAATATATTCAATGTAGAGCTGGTTTCTATCGAATTTTTTGCTTAAATATAGATATTTAAACGGTCGACGACGTTTTGACGTTTGACAGATAGGCCAGCTGTTAGTGCGCTCCCGAATATAGGCAACCGGTAACATATTTTTACGTCTGACTTAAAAATTTCGTTTGTTTTGGCCTCTTGTTGAATATAAGAGGATGAAATGCAATAAAAGCTTTGTATTCATGCGGATACGTGTTATAAATATGTCGGGAATAAAAATATGCAGTTTAATCCGGATTTTGGAGGGACCACACTGAATTAACATAAGCAATGTTAGTCTTTTTGAAGCAGATTTTCCAAAAAAGTCATTTATATTTTATTTAAACATGTTAAGTAAAAAAAGTGATAAATTTTCTGATCATTCAAGGGCAATTTTTATATTTATTGGTAAGTTTGTCAAGATTTTGAAAAATTACTTCTGATCTTCAATAAAGTACAGAAATATTGCATAGTTTTATACAAAAATCGATTGTTAGTATATCAATTACAAACAAAAAACGATACATTGTGTTATTGGTTGCCTATATACGGGATCGAATGAGAATAAAAGTCATAAGTATGAGCAAAACGTTGTTTTCTGTTACGAAGTATAGATTTGCACTGCTTTACTTTTGTAAAGTGAGGCAGATAACGTGATTAGCAATAAATTATTAAATGAACGGCAAATCTGCTTCCTTTAAGTTATTTTTTCTCTTTTTACTGGTGATTTTCTATCATTTTCTTGATTTTTGACTCTGATGCCTTTATATTTCTTTAGATATTGTTCTGAAGCTATTTTCTTGTGGCATTTTAAAGTAATTACTATTTAAATGGGAATAAGCCACATAAAAGGTTAAGTAAGTTTTCTGACGGATATTCTCAACTTAAAGTTGATTTCATGTAATCGAATGAACTATCTTACAAGTAAAGTCATCCCAGGAACGCAACTCAACAATATTGGCAATATTATTTTAAGTCTTCTACTTTAAAATGTATAATTTATGTCTGAATTGTCAATATAAATGAGTCAGATAAAATTGACTTATTAGAAGATTTTTTTCACCAAGTAACAAAATAACAAAATTTGTTGAATTTACTAATGTTTGTATATTGAGAACGATTTTCGAAGTGGAAATTGAAACGTCAATAAACGTACTTTAACCTTTAATTGTGGCTTATTCCCATTTATATAGTAATTATTTCTTTAGATATGCTAGCTACAGTGTTAAATCTGTTAAATCCGTTTGTAGTTATATCTTTCTGGAAATATTTTTAACATTTTTCTTTCTTTGTATACCCATGTGCCATTTGCAGACGTTTTCGATGTATTGCTGTCATATTTTGGCGGATGATCATGTTTTGGAAAGATTCTAGTTATCCTATTGTCTGCGCCATTTCTGCATCGTAGAATCTAGTATCTGGTATCAAAGTTACGCTTCTATATTTTATTAAATAAACGATTTTTTCTACATTGAACAAAAATTTGGTGATATTTCTGTACAAATGCGATCACTGCCGACTGACTTGACTTTTACGTAACGTATTTTACATGGCGTTTTTTTGCTTGGTTTATACGATTGCTCCTACTTGTGACCTCTCTTGCTGTCTTTATAGCAGTAAATTCACAACAAACAGACCATCATAAGGTAGAAAAATTGTTTTGTATCAAAACCGAAGGGGGAGTAAGTGATTATTTTCACCCTTCAATGAAAAAGCTTTGTATTTTCTTACGCGTCGGTACTGAATGTAAAAAAGTGTTGAAAGTTAGCATGGGTTCTGTTGTCTAATCAAATTAGTCCGGGCGCAGGCGGTATTTTTCGGTCTTTGTGACATAGTTATTTTTTTTTGATAAAATGATAGGTTAGTTGAAGTGTTCTGTTAAACGAAGCAATATTACTTGGTATTTATAGATTTAATAAACTTTCTTTTTAGAATCAAAACCGATACACCCGATAAATTAATCAAAATCATTTTTATATGGTTTAATAGTAAGTAATAAGTATTCTGGTGCTTTTAAAATAATTTTGCAATATAAAAATACTATTGAAGTATATAGTTAAGGCTGTTAAGATGTACAGTCTGTTAAGATACTGAATATAAGTGAAGAGAGTAGCCATACCGCTGTGCTATTGATCCGAATCAGTAGATACTTCACTTTGTACAATCGTTTTTTGACATTTGTACAAACTGAAGAGTAGCTTTGTAGACAATTCGTCTTTTTAAAGCAAGTTTAATGGGTACAGGTCTGGCCATTAAATAACGAGACTGCTTATGAAAAAGAGTTTTATTTTAAAAATTATTCTACAATCAAATGCTCTCCTTCAATATAGGGGCCCTTCCCTCGCTACACACCGCTCCATTCGTTGTTTCGATTGGATCAAAGTAATGCTGGAAGTCTTCTTTTGTTAAGCCGTGTCCAAACTGTGTAACAAAACAAGTTAAATAACAAAGTTATTCAACAAATTTGTTTTACAACTTTGTTTTGTAACTTGTTATAATATAACATAGCGTCCAGACTATATAACTAAAAACAACACAACAAAATGCGCATAACTTTTAGCTGGATGTCTGGTAGGTTTAGCTTTAAGGTTAGGCCTTAAGCTGTCTTTGTTTAGAATCTATGGAAATCAACATATTAAAAAAGACAGATATAATTCTAAATGACCAACTTGAGACAAACAGTTCTCCCCTCCTCAACCTATTTCATATAAGACTATAACGTGTAAACACAGGCCAAAAATAGATCACTTGAGAAAGGCAATTAGCCGAAACAGCTGTAGTGATAATAGTTTGAAATAAATTTGGTGGAAGTTTGAAAACAAAGTTTTCAGTTCAAAAATTGGTAAAACTGCTATCTGTTCAAGTTCAATATTTACAAAATGAAAATTCGTTAATAATTTAAAGTGTGCTTACCTCAGGTGCATCGATATTCCTAGTGTCCTGTGGTGCGTTGTCCTGATCCTGTCCACTTTTTGCGGAGTTAAAACAGAGATAGGTCGACCTGGACGTTAGTCATCTTCGGCGCTCTCTCGGCCTTCAGAAAACCGTTTATACCATTCGAAAACACGCACACGAGATAGAGACTTCTCACCATAGGCCTTTTTCAACAAATTATAGCACTCAGTCGGAGTTTTTTTTAATTTAAACGAGAAATTTCACATTAATCCGTTGCTCATGTTTTTCGCCACACATTGTTATCGTCACGAGCAAAAAACACGTTCTTTTCTAACCTCTACAGAAAAAAATACTACTACAGCGACAAAAACGTGTTTTCGTACTGGAAGAGTAGACACTTCCAGCTATACAATGCTGCATTCGTTTCCCACTCTTTCCCTCTAGGACGCCTTCTGCGCGCACAGTCTCGTTATTTAATATCCAGACCTCATATATACATCTAGAAAACACTTTCTATTACTTTCACTATCATTAGGACATAGCATTCCCGAATCGATTTTATTTTTGTCCATTCTGGTGTTTCTGGGCCATTTTATTTGACTATACTATTTTACAGCGGCGTTGCACAAAGATATTCAACATTTTTTACATTTTCTACTACTGTTATGAGAAATTTCTTGCTGGAGTGTAGTTTGGAATTAACTACCTACCAAGCTACTCACTACGAAGTGGGTTTGCCAGCCCATTTTAGTTATCGACCCCACTTGGCACTTCAATTTGATATTTTTTAGCATTTACAAAAATCTGAAGAGTGGACTTTAGTGGTATTTTTCTCTATGGATAATATTAGTTGATATTTACACTCTTTACTACTAGATTTACAAAATTTGTGTCTGGAGAATGGTTGGGAATCGATTACCCCCTTAACTACTGACTACGAAGTGGGTCTGCCAGTCCGTTTGAGCTATCGAGCCTATTAGAGGTTAGTCCGAGATTCCGAAAACTTAAGGCTTCCATAAAGTGTCTCCAGCGAACTTTATTTTTCAAAATAGCTTTGATTTCAAGCCAGGATTCCTATATATTTTTTGCCTTCGTCCAGTATTGCCCTTTTCAAAGTTTTCTTAGGTCTGCCACTTTCTGTGGGATTGAACCGCGTTGATTTCCATTGTGCCGAGCTTTCGACATCCTCTCTGATGTCTTATTCAGATGTGCCTATTCCTCAGTGTCGAGTGTACAACCGGTCTTACCCTGTGTAGTTGTTTTCATATTCTCAGTATGCCCGGAAACGTTCTGAGCGGGTTGGGTTGGGACGGGGGGTCGCCATGTTTGTATTTAAGCTATTAGGACGTTTTTCAATTTCGAAGGCTTCACGAATGATTCTCGATTTTAAGGAGCGGATGGGAGCGATGGTTTTTACTTTTTGGTAATCTATTTTGTTGCCTCTCTGAATATGATCTTGGGCTAGGGCTGAAGTAATATCGGAATGTTTTACAGATATATAATGTTAGTAAATACAGTTACAGATTCGTCGGTTTGTCTGTCCTAATTGAGCAGCTAGAAGATATCTCGTAAACAATAGTATATATATACTTTGAAAAACTAAAAAAACTAGTTCTTGAATAAAAAAATGTATTAACATTGATACTTTTACACAATTCTGGAGCATTTTTGACTGTTATGTATAATTCCAATGTTACAGAAACACAGCAAAATAACCGATAATTTTTATTTTCATTAACAATATGATCTCACGATTTTTTTTCTTCTAAGAGGGCATTTAGCAACGACCAGGAAAATACCGTTTCGCTCGGCGCATTGTTGAAGATACCTCATCTTCCTTTGTAATATAAAATTGAAAAAAAAGATATCATAGTTTTTTCTACGATGAATTGTACATAATGTAGATTTTTCTAAATAACCGTAACGATTTTTCTTTATAAGAAAATCTTTTTAAAGAACAGGTAATGTTACAAAAAATTGTAAGTAATTGTATAATTGTTTTTTTAAACTTAAACCTATGGATATAGATATATAATTTTTGTTATAGATTAATATTTAATATAATAAAACATGAAATGAATTTAGTTTTTGTTTAGATGGTGAGTGGTTGTATGGTAAGGGAAGTGTTCTCCATTTCAAGTCGTTTTTTTTACTGTATATGAGTTCACATTAGTAACTCAACACTTTAGAATGACAACGGTCTTTAAGTGGACTTTCTAAACAATCAATAAGATATAGTAAACCATATCAATGAAGATTTTCTTTTGAATTTTCAGGAACAAGTCGAATTTTTTTTATTTTTGTTTAAATGTTGGAACAATTTTCGTTGAAACTTGAAATACATACACTTTAGACCTATTTTGATGATTTTTAGCACACTTTGTATAAATTTATAAATTTTAATTTGGTAGTCAATTTATTGATAAAATTTTATATATGACTTATTGTACGGGGTTAATTAAAACCGTGGTTTTATTATCCTAACTCTGAAACATCCTGTGGAATAATTTCGTTTGCGAATTTTCGTAAAACCTTATTTTTCGGTTGCAACCATGTCTCCTAAGTATTGTGTTGCTTGTTTTATGTCAAAATATTCCTTGGTTCAGTTTTTTAGAGCCAAATGAATTTGCCACTAAATAGCATTCTTGTATCAACACCGTACCAATCTCGCAAGTTCTTCAATCATAAGGTTCTTCGTCCTGGACTGCGTTTACCTGCTATTTTTCCTTGCATGATATTTTGTAGCAAATTACATGTCCGAAATACACCAGCTTTCTCTGCTTGATGCTTTTAATGATCTCAGTAGTCTTGCTGAGACGCTATAGTATTGTGGAGTTTCAAATCTTCTCCACCCAAGAAACTTTTAAAATTCTTTTATATTACCACATTTCGAAAGCCTCAATACGATTTAGATCAATTTCGCCATAAAGTAAGACCGACAAAAGTAACACCAGCGAGTGTAGGTGGATCCTCAATGCCAATTGATGCCATACCGGTAATGGTATGGGCAGATATCCAGAGTGGCGTACATTGAATTTGTATTTATTGATGGTTCGTTGACTGCACACCAATATATTGAGGAAATTTTAGCGAATCACGTAGTACCTTTTTCTCAATATATCGGCGATGTTTTTCTATTAATGCAATATAATGCGCGACCCCACTTTGCAATGTGTGTCGCGCAATATTTAGGAGAAGTCTGTATTAATAAAATGAACTGGCCAGCGTGTTCGCCAGATCTGAACCCAATAGAGCACGTTTGAGACATGATTGGTAGAAATATTAAAGGTCGCGAAATCGCACCAGTCTCAATTAACGAAATTCGCTAGGCTTTAGAAGAGGAATGGCAAAACATCCAGCAAAATGATATTCGCAACCTCATAGACAGCATGAGCCGACGTGTATAGGGGAGGAAATGCAAAGTATTAAGTTATTTTTTAGTAGTTTTTCTTTGTTATTTGCTTACTTAGGTAAGTTGTTTTTTATGTTTTGTTATTGTTATCATTGTTCATTAAAATCAAGATCATGTGGTTGCTTTTAATAATTATTTAATACTGTGCTTCTGCGATGTCGATATGACATTCCTTTGATAACAGTCACCAAAGTCCCTCATCCTCATCGTCGTATTACAAATTAATACAAAAGATAATGGTAATAATAGGAAAAGTCGTAAATTGTGGGTGGCAAAGCTATTTCACTCCTAAAAATGAACCAATCCATATTTTGTCATTCCTTTTTCATTATTTTTTGTCCTGTACAGTTTTGCTACATTATTTTCTGTTGTTTTCTTTTCTATTTCTTCAATTTTTGAGGATCAATTTCAGACAGAGTCTTTCTTTCATTCGATTCTGTGTATTTTCTCAATGTTTTTCATTGTCTCCTCTCTTTTTTCTATTATCGTCTGCCTTGTGCAATTTTGCTCCATATTTTGTTGTTTCCTCTTACTCTTTTTATTTTCTTCATGTTTGTGAACCAATTCACTATCTCCGACAGCTTTTTCTTTTTTTTCATTCCATTCTGTAAATTTTCTTTGTCTCTTTTCTGTTTTTTCCATTATTTTTCTATCCTGTGCAGTTTTTCACCATTATTTTCTGTTGTTTATTCATTTTATACATTATTTCTCTATTTCTGTCGTAGTTTTCTTATTTACTTTACCTTTTCTAGCATTGTATGCTTTTTGCTTCTAATCTTCTTTCTTTATATTCGTAAATTCTCGATTATAATATAAAATTTTTGTCGTATCATCGCTCCAAGTTTTTTTTTTCATTATTTTGCATTTTGTTTCGTATTACTTTATGTGCATCGCTGTTTCTATGGCTTTATTTTCAATTTCTTTGATTCTATGCATTCCAGATTTAGACATATGGCTCACACTCCCTATAAGGGGAAAATTCACTCATCCCAGATATCTATGGTATCAAAAGGATTGAGCTCTGGTGGGACTCTTTCCGTGTTATCGAGCCCTAGCTGACGAGGTGTGTTCGTACTTTTTGCTGAAGAGTTTCTATATCCGTTTTAGTCCATTTTATAATGCCAGATGAGTGGCTAAGCCCGGAAAATGCGTAGGTGTTTAGTGCTTTAAACAAATGTTTACTATTAAGATGTAAACGAAGCATCTATTTGACTCTCCGTATTAACTCTGAAGTTAATTCGATTTTCATTTGTTTATGGTCA
The DNA here is from genome assembly GCA_918026665.1 of Diabrotica balteata. Taxonomy (NCBI): domain Eukaryota; kingdom Metazoa; phylum Arthropoda; class Insecta; order Coleoptera; family Chrysomelidae; genus Diabrotica; species Diabrotica balteata. The sequence goes on along the minus strand of OU898284.1, from coordinate 128,842,194 downwards.
ATTTTTCCACGCTTGCTTTAGTCCTAGATCTTTATATACATCATTGTCACCCATAGCCCCGATTTTGCGTATCAATTCCTCCGGGCCGAAACATTCCTCTGACTATATTCAAAACACGACACTTGTTTAGCCCGAAGTGCATACTAATGCCATTAAAGACTGTTTCTACAGTTCTTAGCATCTGATCTAAGTGATTTCGAGTGGAAGTTATTAGTTTCAAATTATCCACATACAACAGATGATTAATACAACAACCACTACAATATGGTTGTTTTTGATGCTAAAACCTGAGTCAGTGAAGTTTAATAGCTGGGATAGACAGCTATTGAACCATCGCTAGACACAACCATAATGGACTCAACGAGTCTCCTTGGAATAGGCCGCGGTTAATTGCAATATTTTCAGTTTCGATATTGTTTTCACCAGGTATCTGGAAGCAAATTTTATATATGGTATGACCAGATATCTGGAGGTCTTTCAATCTGTCATATGTCTAAAAAGGTCACTCTAGTATCATCGACTTCATATATTCTTAATATATCTACAAGCCATTTATGGTTGCTGCACTAAGATTTTGTTGTAGTCAATAAAAGCAGTGAAGAGGTATTTTTTTGGTGTATGCCTGGTTAGAAATGACTAAGTCGATAATAAGTTGTTTTTGCAGCCCATGGATCCCTTAGCGCATCGTTTCTGTTGAGATTCTATGATATTGTGGAGCGCAGGGTTGGTAAATACGCTGGGCTGCACAGGATGTGACCAATTTATACAAAGATGAAAGACGAGTAATTGGGCGATACTTGGCTGGTTCTTGAGTATTATTTTAATACTTTGAAATTAAATAAGTTGTTCCCTGAGTTAGGTATGATGGTATTTCCTGTGGATTAGAAATAACATGAATAATTAGTGTTGATAGCCAGTTATTGGAATTCTTCTGCGGCATTACAAACAAAGTAACAAGAACGGCTACAAAGAAGTGGTTAGCTCACAAATCTCTGGAATGCTAGAGGAATTCACCAGGACAAAGACAGGTGAAAGAGTTCATTACAAAACACTCGCCAAAATTTACGGCAGGCCTAATAAGCAAAAGGCAGGAAAATAGTCAAAGCCATAGTAGGTCTTCTAACAGGGCATTGTAAGCTGAATAGGCACTTAAAGCTAATGGGATTATCAGATGATGACCTGTGCAGATTCTGTCACCTCGAAGAAGAAACAGCTATTAGATTTTTTAAAAAGGACCAGGCTAAAGAATGTTATCTAGGATTAAAGCACCACAATAGATCTGAAAAGTTCGCAGTGGAATATACCATAAGGTCACCTCTCTAAATCTATCTATCTATCTATGTTGGTAGACACTAATGAGCACTTACGCCAGAAGTTTTGAACTCTGTCTGGACCAGGAGATTTTCAGTTATGGAGCTCTTTGATGATATTGGAAACTTCTTCTGTAGTGAAGGATTCATAGAGTGTAGTACGGTAGTGTTGACAGTTGTGCGTCTTATCTTTTATCCATCCAGCATTGGTGTTAATAGCAGCTGGCGTTGAAAGTTGACTTCCCCAAAACTATCTATTTCTACCTAGACTTCTTTACATTGTGTACATTTTCTTCCATGCAATTCTAGATAAATCGGCTTCAACGTCATCCTTCCATCTTTTTCTTAGTCGCCCTACTGATCTTCTACCATCTGGTCTTTCAAAAAACACTGTCTTTATTCTGATTTTTGTTCTTTTTTTTTTCTTTCTTTTTTGTTTTTTATTTCTGATCTTTATTCTGACTTTATATGTTGTGTTATTTAAAAAACATAAATGATGTATCCTCTATATGTTACTGACTTACGTATATTGGTATTTTCCTTTTAATAAGTTCCTCTTTTAATATGGGTAACCAGATCCTACTACATTCTGCCGAGGAATTTGCGATAATAAGAAAATAGAACAGAACAACTTTGAACGAGATCCGACAGCATACACAAGGAATAATACCAGGAAAATAACAATACCATACACAAAAGGATTATCAAAAAAACTTAAAAGGATAGGAAATAAATTCAACATTTCTAGAACATTCAAAACAACAAACACATTGAGATCTATTTTGTCTGAAACCAAACGTAACAATGAACAAGAAAGGACAAAGAATTGCATTTATAAAATACCTTGTGAATGCGATCATTTTTATTTGGGTGAAACATCAAGGCCATTAAATGTTAGAATAAGTGAACATCAATCTTATATTAAAAATAGAGAATTTGATAGATCTCAAATATGTAAACACGCATGGGATAATGAACTTAGGGTTAAATGGGATGGTTCAAATATAGTCCTAAAAGAAAACGGTTGCTAAAAAGAGAAAAATCAAAGAAGCGGCTCTAATTATGCTAAATGAGGCCAATTGTCGCAAATTCCTCGACAAAATGTAGTAAGATCTGGTTACCCATATTGAAAGAGGAAGTTATTAAAAGGAAAATACAAGTATTAAGTCAGTAACATATAGAGGATACATCATTTATGTTTCTTAAATAACGAAACATATAAAATCAGAATTTGGTGTTTATTGAAAGTAAACTAAATGCACTACCAAATATTTACTATGTCGGGATAGTTTTTTAGTAGAGGTTTTTTCCTGGTTTTCCGTCATAATTTACTATGGAATCACTAGCAGGGGAATTTTACTGTCATCATGGCAGGTGTGGCTTATTCCCATTTAAATATTAATTACTTTAAAATGACACACGAAAATAGTTAGAATAATACTATATACACTATTGCAACAATAGACTGACTGTTGCAATACAATCACGTTTCCCTAGTTCAACAGAGAAAACTGGCACAAAACATTCCTTGTTTTTTGTCTAATTTGCCAGTTTTATCAACCACGTGGCCTAAATGACCAATGAAAGGTCACGTGGTCGATAAACCTGGTCCATTAGAAACACATGCAGAAGCTGCTTTGTGTCAGTTTTCTCTGTTGCACTAGAGAAACGCGACTGTACTGCAACAGTCAGTCTATTTTTAATATATGTCTATGGAATCAACCAACAATTTTGTAATTTTTACCACCGATTCGTCTTAAATTCGAACACTCTCACGCACTTAACGACTCGAAACTGCGAACGCTTCCTCTTGTGGTTCACCTTTTGTTTCTGTATATAAAAAGTCGTATTCACAATTGAACATTTTTTATATTTATTTTGTAATACTGATCGTTCATGTCTATTTTATCATTAAATTGTTTTTAAAAATTCAATCGAAGATGTTTTGTCTGAATTTCAACTACAGGGTACGTTAGGTTTCTTGTTTTGAATAAATTTTGGCCAATATTGAATGTGGAAATTATTTTGGTTGTAGAGGTCGTGAGCAAGGTAAGTATTCCTTCGATTTTCAATCCCTTTTTTGTTTCCTAGTACCTAGTTCGTCAGAATTAGCTCCTATCAGTGTTTTCACGTTATCATTGTGATTATTTGGCTAAAGTAAAACTGTTGGTAACGCTAAATTAAATACCCAAACTTTGGCAAATATTAAATGAAATATAAATCACGCGCCGCAAGTGGTCAAATGTAGCCGAAATCACGTGCTTGTCATGAATTGTAGGAAATTTTGAATTCGATCATTGGCGGTGCGTAAGAAAATGTGTTTCCTTGAAGTCACTTGACATTGTAACAGTAGACCATACCAATATCAGACTTCGATCGAAGCGATCGTATTTTGCTACACTCCGACAAATTCAAATTTAATTGCTTTTAAATGTGTTTTTAAAAAACCAAAAAATAATTTATTGTGATTGTGTTTTTAAACACTCAAGTAAGTGATAACGATAAATTTGCTGTTTATTATCAATTCAATAATTATAATTCATATCTAAAACTAGCACACAGTTAATCATGCCTAATACATCGTTTTGCGCTAATTGTTCAAAGGTAACTTCTACCTCAGATACAAAACTCCAGTGTGATGGCTGTAAGAAACCAATATACATCGCTTGTACGGATCTGTTGGTCGATGATCGAGTTACTAGGCACAAAGTACGTGGGATATGTACACTTTGCAATGCATGTAATTTAAACATTGGGAATATTACCGAAATCAAGCGTCTACTAGTCGAGTTTGAAGCGGACATTAAGAAGAAAATTGAAGACTTTGATATTGAGGAGTATCACCGAGCCGCAAGCCCTTATCTCTTGATATACTGCTCCACCATAGGCCGATCAGACACCAGCATATGCTAGTCTAAGCCGCAGATTCATTTATAATATTAAACTGCTGCGTTAGCCTTTTTGTTTTCTGTACACCGAGCTAGGGATCGAACTTACATCCGCTGAGCCACTCGCAGTGAAGCGAATGAGAATCCGGCCGCCCAGTCCGCTTGGCTATCTAATCGACTGACTTGATAGACTTTGATATTAAACTATCTGAATTCAGCAATAAATTAAATAATGTTGATTCTATTATAACAACAGAATTTACCGACAGCATTGTCAATGAAGCCGCTGACCGCATTTCTCGTTCCAAATTTAGCCCTATAAAATCATTGGATATCAAGAAAGTCCTGTTACATTTTATAGAGTCAGTAAACCAAATCGAAATAATCGTTATCCCTGCATGATAAAAGTGATAATGAGTTCTGAACACCACACTCGAAAAATTCTTCGTAACAAAAATAAACTTATGGAAAATAAATCTACTGAAACTTATTCTATTATTGATGACAAGATACCTATGCAGCAACTTCATTTAAAGGAACTTCGTACTGAGCTAAAAACTCGTAAAAATAATTAACAAAATGACCTTACGATTAAATATGTGAATAGCTGTCCAAAGATAATGAAATTTTGTTTATAATTCTGCACCAAAATTTACGGATTGGCTTCTTATGTATACGAATCTAAACTCTCTTATGTAAAAATTCAATGAATTTATAAGTACTGTTCAGCTTTTAAAAACTCACATTATTCTCATAACAGAAATGTAATTTAATTCTTCTATCCCCGATGCTAATGTAAACATTGATAATTTTACTATATTTCTTAGAGATAAAGGTTACTACGAATCTTTGAAAGAAAAGTAAACGAACGAAAGAAGAGTAAAGGAATAGGGTCTGTGGAGAAGGCTATATAACTTTGAACTCTATAGACTTTTTGGTGATGCAGATATTGTGAAGACCATCAAAATAAACCGCCTAAGGTGGGTGGGCCACGTTATGCGGATGGATGAGAGTGATCCCACTAAAATAACTATGCTAAACAGGCCGGTTGGAAAAAGAAGAAGGGGGCGACCTAAACTCAGATATCTGGACGATGTACAGGAAGATCTGAGGAAGATTGGAGTGAGAGGCTGGAGAAGACAGACACTCGATAGGGAAGGATGGAAGAATGTTTTGAAGCAGGCCAAGGCTCACGAAGGGCTGTAGCGCCAACTGATGAAAAGGTAGTCCTCGAGAGGGAGGAGTACGCATCTATTTAGCAAATGAAATTACCAACACTTTTATATCAGTAATAAAACAATAGACGTACGTGGTATAGAAATTATCCACTTACTTATTACTAATTACTAGACTTCGTCAAATATGCAGATAAAAATGTAGAAAATATGCGCATAAATATGCACGTGTTTACCCGAAAATATGCAAATATTTTACAAAATATGCATACAAATAAATAAAAAAATCGTAAAATAGTAACAATTTTATTTAAAAAAAAAGTGTACATAACTAAATATTTCCTACTATTCATTAAGATTTACATTTATTTTAAGTAACTACATCATTTTTATGTATGAATAAACTTATTTAGAATTGTGGTAACAATAAATGACCAAGTGGTGTTCAAAATTTTCTAACAAAAACTTGTGGGCCCTGTCTGAGTACATATATTTATATATGGAAAAACTTCGTTCAACATCAACTGATGTAACGGGAGCATTTTTCAAACTAACCAAAACATTTGGTTCTAAATTAATTGTTTCCGAAATATTTCCAGCTAGAACACTGACTACTTTCAGAAAGAATATGGTAACCTTTATTTTTTTCCATAGTAGCTTCAAATTTTTTTTAAAATATCTTTTCCAATATTACCTCTAACGTTCCGACAACATGACGCAAATTCTTTTATTAATGCTGTACTTTCGAACAATGACAGTTTTGGTGATTCTAACTGAGTAATTGTTTTTTGAACAAAACTAAAATTTGATTTTATAAATGAAAGTTCTTGTTGAAGCAAGTTACTCTGAAAAGTTTGTTTAGAATCCAAAAGAGATTGGGAACTTTCATCTGTTAACGTATCTATTTTAACAAAATGATCTGCATAAAAATTAGCTGCTTCTAACCATGTTCCCCATCGCGTTAAAATCATTTGTGGTGGAAGAGGAATGTTAGGTAGCATTTCTTTATAAAGTTGAATTCTTATAGGAGATTTAAGAAATACTTTTTTGACACTGGATATCATGGTATTTACAAGAGGAAACTTTTTCGTATTTCCTCTGCAACTCTGTTTAATCCATGCGCTACACAAGTAACATGTATTAAATCTGGGAAAAATATTTTTAAATTTTGTCCTGCTTTCACCATATAAGGAGCAGCATCCGATAAATAAGCAGTAATTTATTAGAAGGAATAGTTGTCGGAAGAAAAAAAGTTGCTAATGTTTCTTGTATAAAACGCGAAATTGTTAAAGCATTTGTTTTCTCAAGTTGCTGTCATGAAATAAGATGAGATTTTGGTAAGGTATCTTCTTTAAGAACATCAATCAATAAATGAGCAATATTCTTTCCTGAGGAATCAGTGGTTTCGTCTACAGATACTTTCTTCTTAGAGACCGATCACTTGGAACATTAAGTTTGCAATATTTTTTTTAGAAATGAACTAAAATTTACATTTGCTAATTTTGAAATCGGTATGTTTGCAGACACTAATGCGCGACACAAGTCTTCATTAAAAGTTTTTTGCTCATCTAATTTTTTTGAAGTAGATTGGAAACATTTAGCCATTGAAGTTTGATGTTTTCCTCCTATTTTTCCTTTTTTTGCAATGCGTGAAGCAGTTCTCACATGTTGGTCTATCTGCGAAATTTCTTCTCACATGCTATCTATAAATAAAAATAAAAACCTTTATTTTAACCAACCTTTAAAATATAAAAAATATACAAGGTGTTTTTGGTTAATCAAATAACTGGTTTGGAAAAAAAAAACACTCGCTAAGTGTTTTAAATGCAGTATTAATCACAAATTAGTTTTTGTTACTAACCATTAGTACATAATATAACTTATTTTAAAATTCAACAAAAGTTTTTTTTTTGTTGAATTAATATAGAATATGTTGAATAGAAAGCTATTTTTTCATTTAAAAACAACCTACGAGTACTAAATTTCAAGTAATTACGTTTATTGGTTTTAAAGTTATTGTTGTTATTAACTAAAAGAATTTAATTTTTTTAAATTTTAACACCCTGTATCTCGAAAAGTAAATAAGTTTGACCCCTCATTAACTATATCGTTTTGTTCAATTTTTCGAGAAGTATCTACAGTCAAACGTTGTAAGTGTCATTTGGAAACACCCTGTATGTATGAAATATTAGATATTTATTAGAAAATTTTGACACAGACTGAACAGTAGATTTTTCCCATATCCATAGACAACTCTTTATAAGGTTTAATCCAAGTTGAAGCACTGGTTGTTTTAGGCATTATAAAATCACAATCTTCCTTTTTGTTACGCACACGAGTGTTTACGCTTTGAATATCAAAACAAAAATGATTTACAAATCTGAGCATCAAATTAGAAATGTTTAGGTACCTAATTCAATAAACTGGGAGATTTTGGAAAATCCCTAAATTAGGAACAAAACTATTAGCCGTTTACCTGCTGTTAAAATACAATAAATTGTAGATAGATTTGGGGATTAGATCATAAAATGCAAATGATCGAACCCTTAGCAATTATCCAATAACTGAATGCCTCAGTGACCGAGACTTTCTAAGAATGTTGAGGGCTACTTAAATTGATCTTCTTTGAAATTGTAAATGTTTTGTACCTGTAGAGATTACGTACTTAGATCATTTCTTGATTAAAATGACTATAAAATTTTATACAAGAATTGAAATAAATTGGTATGTTTCAAAATTTTCAAATACAGTATAAAAATCTGAACTTTTATGCACTTTATGCAAACTTTTATACAAATATGAAAAAAATATGAAATATTTGCATAAAATATGCACAATATGCAATATGCATATTTGCCGAAGTCTACTAATAACTCTTTCATATTTAATATAGTTTGCATATACCGACCTCCGGATATAGTCCTCCGAATATAGTCCTTACTCAGGACAATATGCTTATTAACAAACTTGAGGTATTATTATTCCTTGAAAGTCCTATTGGAGATTTTAATTTTCCACAGATTAGCTGACCCATTATTTCCAAAGTGATACTATCAATTCCCAAAATTTGTTTAAAATCTTTATCATGAACTCAAATTTATTACAACTGATAACTGAACCTACAAGATTTAGAGCCAACAATAATCCTTCAATGGAGGACTGAAATATGTATCGAAAACAAGTGTTAAAATTGTTCTACAAATTAAGCGATTCAAAAATTTTGCAAGAATATAATACATTTTTCAGGCCACCCCTTAAAGTCAGGCCATACGCTGTGCAAGAATGTGTTTGACATGTTGCGTTTGATCATATTGATGTTTATGATATTTGACAATATTTGAATTGCCAAAATTTTTATTTTGTGATTTATTGTTTAAAAAACAATAAAGTTGATTAAAAATGTATTCAGTTGAGAAGGTAGCAATAATAAAATGTTTTATTCAGGTAATAGTGCGCGAATAGTCAGTTCTTTATTTAGCGTAAGATATCGCAATAAACCAATTACAAGTCATTCAACAATTCAAAGGATTTTACAAATTTTGAAAATACTGGGACCGTGATGTCTAATGGTATTTGTACAAACAATATTGCTGAGGTACCAAGAAATTAAGAAAATCAAAATTAAATGAATGTATTAACAGCAGTTGTAGAAAATCCTAAAATAAGTTCTCGGACCATGCAGACCAGTTTAATATTCATAATTCCACAGTCTTAAAAATTTTAAACATGAATAATTTCCGTTCATATAAATTTCAATGTCATCAAGAACTAAGAGAAGGAGCTTTGGATCTGTTTTCTTTTACAATGACTTGTGGTCTTTGTTCTGTTAACAGTTTCTTGTAGTAGTCGTTCCATTCTTTGTCCTGTATATTTCCCAATTTAATTTTTTCTTTTGAGTTTTGTTTCAATCCTCTCAGTAACTTCCATGACTCCGAAGTTCTTGTACCTCCTATATATGTTTTAATATTTAAGCAGGTTCTTTCCCATTCTTCATTCTTTTGTTGTTATTTGTTTTTTCACTTCTCTATCTTTTTCTCTACATTTTTTATAAACTTTATCGTTGTTTGTAGCCAGCCATATTGTGTATAGTTGTATTTTTCTTCAATTATTCTTTTTGTTGATTCATTTATTTCATAATAGTGCTGTTTATCTGTTATATGTTTGTTTCTCTCCAAGGGCTTCGAATGGTGCTTGTTTTATACTATCCTTTATCTGCTCGTATATTTCTTCGATGTTGCCGTATCTAAATTCTATTAATTTTGGTCTAGACGTTATTTGTATAGTTCTCTTATTGATTGTTCTTGGAGTAGTTCTATATTGTATTGTTTTTCTCTTATAGTGTTCAATGGCTCTTCTGTAAAGGGGTCTTGTTATGTTTCCAATTAATGCCGATTTTTGCTGTCAGTAGTTTATGGTCAGTTCCACATTCTACTCTCTCTTCTAACTCTTACATCTTTTATCTTTATTGTGGTATCTTGTTTGATCATTACGTAGTCTATTATTGATTTCAGCTTTCGTGTTTCTTGCGTCCATTTATATTTATGAATATTTTTATGTTCATTGGTGATTTTTAGGTTGTTTAGTTCGCATAATTCAACCAGATGTTCTCCGCTATCGTTTTGTTTATGCTACTAATTTTATTCTTCTTCTTCTTCTTTTTGTGCCACTCCTATCGGAGATTGGAAATCATCAAGGCTATTCTGACCTTGTTTACGGCTGACCTAAAGAGTTCATTAGTGGTGCAGCCAAACCACTCTCTCAAATTCCGCAACCATGACATTCTTCTACGGCCTGGATTCCGTTTTCCTTCTATTTTTCCCTGCATTATATTTTGAAGTAATGCGTATTTATGTCCTCTCATCAGGTGACCAAAATATTCGAGTTTTCTTCGCTTTAGCGTTAACAAAATCTCTGGGTCTTTTCCTATTCTTCGTATTACTTCACAGTTTGTTATTCTTTCAACCCAACTAATCTTCAGCATTCGACGGTAGCACCACATCTCGAAACTTTCAATATTTTTCATGTTGTTCTGTTTGAGAGTCCAGGCCTCTACACCGTATAATAGCGTGTTAAATACATAGCCTCTCAGCATTCTTAATCGTAGAGGGATGCTTATATTTCTGTTGCAGAAGAATTTTCTCATCTTTATGAAGGTGGCCCTGGCAATTTCGATACGTCTTTTTATTTCACTGTTTTGGTCTCCAGTTTCGTTTATTAAAGTTCCCAAGTATTTGTACTTGTTACTTTTTCAACTTGAGTGCCGTTTATACTAATATACGCTGGTTGTGTCATGTTTTTACTGAAGACCATATACTTGGTTTTTTTAATATTGATATTTATACCATAATTGTTGCAAGCAATATTTATGTCTGTAAGTAATCTTTGTAATTCTTCTACTGTTCTTGCAACTAGTACAGTGTCGTCCGCGTATCGAATATTATTTACAATCTCTCCATTAATTACGATTCCTCCGTTTGCTTGTAAAAGGGCTTCCTGACAGATGCTTTCACTATATACATTAAATAACAGAGGTGACAAAATGCAACCCTGTCGTACTCCTCTACGTATTTCTATTGCTTGTGATGTTTCAGTTTCTATTTTGATGTTAGCTTTCTGATTCCAATATAGATTGAGAATTATTCGCAGATCTTTATTATCTATGTCCTTCCTTTCAAGAATCTCTCTAAGCTTATCATGGCGTACTCTGTCAAACGCTTTTTCAAAATCGATAAAACACGTATGTACCTCCTGATTAACGTCTAGGCATCTTTGTGTGAGAACATTCAAACCGAAGAGAGCTTCTCGAGCACCAAGCCCTTTTCTGAACCCCATCTGTGTATTACTAATATCTGACTCCAACTTTTGATAAACTCGGTTGTGGATGATTTTTAGAAATATCTTTAGTAGGTGGCTCATTAAAGATATTGTTCGATGTTCTGAACATTCTTTAGCATTAGATTTCTTTGGCAGTGTAACGAATGTAGACAACAGCCACTCTTGAGGTATAATGCCAGTATTGTATATTGTATTAAATAAGTGCAATATTATACCTATTGATTCATCATTCAAGAGCTTTAGCAATTCGGTAGGAACCTCATCCGGTCCATTTGCCTTCCCAGTTTTGGAATTTTTAAGTGCCATTTCTACTTCACATTTTAGAATTTCAGGTCCCGTTTCGCCATATATCAGAACAATGTTATTTCTGTTGTCCTCAAATAATTCTCTTATGTATTCACTCCATCTATTAATTTTCTCTGTTAAATCTATAATAATCTTTCCATCTTTGTTCTTAAGCAAACTTATTTGACGTCTTCTTTGGGTTCCTGTAATTTCTCTTACTTTTTTATGTATATTGAACGTGTCATACTTTCTTTCATAGTTTTCCATTTCTACACATTGTTCTGTAATCCATGATTCTTTGGCATTTCTTATTCTTTGCTTTATGTTCTTATCAACCTCTTTGTATTTTTCTGCATTATTCTTCATTTTACGTCTTTCATCCATTAGTTCTAGAATGTCTGGTGTCATCCACACCTTATGTTTCTTTGCAGATTTGGTTAGGTGTTTCTTTCCCGTAGTTCTTATTATAGTATTTATATACTTAAGTTTTTCATCTATGTTGTCTGTTCTGCGGATTTGGCTTTCTGCTACACTGAGGCTGGTGTTTATTTCTTCTCGCACTGTTTGTCGTAGATGTTCATTTTTAAGCTGGCTTAAGTCTAATGCTGGAATGATGGCTTTTCTTATTTTCTTTGGTGTAGCTTCTATCACAGATACTACTGGATTATGATCCGAACCGATATCAGCTCCAGGGAAAGTTTTAGTAGATTTTACGACATTACGGTATCTTTTTGTCACCAATATGTAATCTATTTGGTTTCTGACCACTTTTTCTTGTGTATGTTGTGAATTTTATTCTTGCTAAATCTTAAATATCTTATTTTGAAAATGCTAATATGAAGGAAAAAGTTAGGAAATAAAACAAAATATAAATGTCATGTGTCATTTATTTTCTAACCGTAATAAATAAACATATGTATATACAGAAAACACACAATCTTGACACATGCAATATTTAATGAAAATCGAAATAATCTTATTCGTGATATGTATGTATAATCAAACACCTATTTAAAAATGTCCACATAAAAAGGAGTTTTGGCTTATGTGATTATAAACAGTGAATGAATTAGGTCTATTACACAATAGATAAATTCAGTTTTTTTCGAAGAATAATCGCCTTACCGATTTGGTAGCTGCGCCAGAAAGGAGTCCGGTCAGATAATCAGAAAACTAGAGGTTGTAATCATTTACTATACAGTGTGTACTTCATTTGTAACATATTCAAAACTTTGTTAAAATTGCAAAAGAAAACTTCTAAAAGACTATTAAAGCAATTTTAAATAATTTAAGGCTTTTATGTAAGTTCTACTACGACAGAATGAAGATACTTTAACGTAAAAACATTTAAAATGCACATAAATCTTTTTCACTGATCTCAATAATCGTTTAATCTGTCAAATATGACATTAGCGGACGATCTGTTACGTAACACGTCTCACAGTGTTTCTTGAAACATTTTGATAACTCTCCACCCATATCCGAAATAATTTTGGGCATTTCCTAGCCGTTAATAAAGCAATTAGAGCTCTTTGGATCTATTTTCCAGATTTGACACCCGAACGCTATCTTGAGGCTGTTTTATCAGTGCACTAAAACCTAGGGACAGTGTTTTCTCTGTTATTTACCGACAAAATGGCTGGAAATTTGGACACGTTATTCGAAATTATGTTGCCTTTACAATGATGGTTTTACTTCTTTTTTTATTACTATCAAATCAAAAGTCTTTCAATAATTTTTGATAGTGCTTTTTTTAGCGACTATCCAAAATTATTGAGAAGACTTATAAAAGTTCGACTTATGCCCTTTCCTCCTTAAACAATATATATTTTATCGCAAAAACTCAGTTCGGCTTTTTGTCTAATAGATGCACTAGTGATGCCATATTTTCTGTGTTACATGATGTATATCTATCACTAAACAGTAACCTTCCTCCGCCACCGTTTTCTGCGACTATTCCAAAGCCTTTGACCTGCGTAAATCACGACATTCTATTAAAAAAATTTAACTTTCTATGGAAATTCGGGTGTGTGTCTTTGAACTGGTTCAAAACTTACTTGGTAGGTAGGAAACAATTGGTTAGAATAAATGACACCGACTCTAGTTGTAAAGATTATGAGTGTGGAGTACCGCAAGGTTCAGTATTAGGTCCCATTCTTTTTTTACTTTTCATTAATGACATCACTTACTTGAAAATTAAAGGGATAATTTTTCTATTTGCTGATGATACCAGTATTAGTTGGAGCAGCTCTGATACTTCAACGCTTCATTCAATTATAACCGATGATTTACTTATAATCAAGGCTTGGTCAGACTCCAACTTACTTAGCTTTAACGTGGATAAGACTGTAGCATTATCTTATAAAGGAATCATGCAACCCTTGCTTTGAATGAGAGCCAAATCAATATCGTAAATTCGTGAAATTTTCTAGGTATTCTCATTGACAGTGATCTCAAATGGTCCTTGCATACTGACTCCTTAAGGAAGAAACTAGCCTCAGCTTGCTTTGCAATAAGATCTGTTTCGAAGGAACTAAATTTATCTTCTGCCAAAATGGCATATTTCTCATTGTTCGAGTCCCATCTTCGATATGGGCTTCCATTTTGGGGTTCTAGTACAGCGGCCCAATTTGATACTATTTTTTAAGTTGCAAAAAAGAGCAATCCGTTATCTATTTGGTCTCAAACAAACAACTCATTGCAAGACCTACTTCAAAATATCACGGAATTTTGACGCTTCCCTCTTTATTTATTTTGGAAACGGTTTGTTTGATTCGAAAGCATCTAAACATTTTTCCCGATAGACCTGACCATGGCTACTCCATTAGAAATTCGGATTGTAACGTTTATTTGCCGATCCCGTCCACTCAGCTAGTAAAGAATTCTATTCTATATCGTGCAAAGAAACTTTATAATCACCTTCCAAGAGAAATTAAATCCGCAACATCCTTCATTAAGTTTCGTAAGGTGACAAAAATCTATCTCTCAGAAAGACCATATTATTCAGTTGACGAGTTTCTTAATGTATAACAAAGAAACAAAATTATTATTGTTTATAATTACATTTGGGTGTCTCAAGCAGTGGCTACAATTTGTCTCATTTGTTGTTGTCTGTACAAATTATGTAGGTTATACAATATTTTTTACTAATTTATAATTGCGTTATTCTGTTTTTTACTATATTTGTTTTTGTTTTATACTTTTTGTATTATTTGTATTATTTGACTGATTTATTTTTTAGCTTTGTCCATAAAATTGTTCAATAATTTTCAGTGACAATAAAGCATAATTTCTATTCTATTCTATTCTATTTTTTTGAAACTTCTGTTGAAAAAATTGGATTAGACTGTTTAACGTTCTATTATAACCAAACTTTTTAGGCCCATCACTTGAAAGAGTTTTTTTCCTGTGATCGTTGATTTTTTTCGCCTTTCTGTGTCCAGTAATAATGGAGAAAGCGTGTTCCAACTTTAAGGAAAATTGCTAAAAAATACTAAAATCTTATAGTGAAACGTGTTACTCATCATTGGCGCTTAGTTTTATCGTTATCGCGTTCGTGACGTCAAATCTCATGAATGTACGGTCGGTTAGTTCGTGTTAAAACTAATTTGAATGGAGAATAATGCATTTATTGTCATTAAACTACCCATCGGCCGGCGCCACTGAGTAAAGATAGTCTGGCGTAAGCAGTGGAGAAAAGTAAGTGATACGCCTATTTTAAATCGCAGTGTGCTTTAACTGCTAAAACAGCCTTAATGCAAACGTCAAACGTTTCATTCTGTAATCTACAAAGATTATTATACATTCAGGTTGTGTACTTCGTAATCATCGTCGTAAATACATGTGAAAGGAATACCCAATTTACTAACCTGTCATCTGTCAACAAATAAGACTATTCTTTCATCGGCTCCTGTCATAAGTAATGTCATTTAGCAGTGTTGCCGATAAAAAAATATGCTCTTCGTGTATTCAATTTGAAAAAATGTACAGATTGACTTCCTTAGAGATCCGCGCATACGGTAATGATCACCCAAAGAGACCAACAGTGAAAACACATATTCTACTGAGATAACAAAATAATTCTTAGTTATAGTATAACAAATTGTGTCTAGTATGTAAATCTATTATAAATTAATCAACGTTATCAGTACAACAACCCCAGCTTCTTGTTTTCTACCTGACCGAATCTCGAATTCTAATTTTTTTGCACAAAGAAGCAGTCGATAGAGGTGCAACACAGAATAATTGTTCAAATGCCAGTTTTTTTTATTAATATACTAATAGATCTAAATGCTTTCGCTATAAGCATGATTTTATATTAGTTTATTCAATAAGTTCGCACTTGATTGTCTTGTGCCATATTACAAAAAATTAAATTACTAATAATTCGCCAGTACCGGACCGACAGAGACCATTTTTCACAAGATACTTTAATGAGTACGAAAATGAATACTAGATATTGTTGGATAAACATACAAGTTTTTTTGTTTTGTCACTGCAATATGCAATATGAGCTTATTTACTCTTGATTGAATCTGCTTCTTGAAAAGGAAGCAAAAGTAGCGTGTTTTCAATTAAAAGTATGGTTAATTCGCATTAAATTAGTCTATCCAGAACTCTCTTAAAAATCAACAAAATTTGATATTAGTATCAGGATACATGGTTTAGTTAACATAAAAATAGGCACAAGAGGCGCGGTCATTTTCTAAAGTGGAAACCAGACAGGAAAACACGAATTTGGCACAGGTTTCGTAGTACGAGAAGAATATCTGAACAGTGTTTCTTGAAACACTTTTTTAATACCTTTCCAAGTTTCATGCACATTAGTGAAAGACTTTGTTATATTAGACTGAAAGGAAAATGGTACAATATCTCAATTATATCCGCACATGCTCCAACAGAAGATAAAGACGAACATATGAAAGATTACCTGTATGAACAATTCGAAAGAACGGTTGGGAAAATCCCCAAACAAGACATGCAGATAATCTGTGGAGACTTCATCGCAAAAATTGGCAAAGAACCTAACCTAATACCGACAATAGGACAACACAGCCTCCACGATATCTCCAACGACAATGGATAAATGCTCGAGAGCTAGCATCAGCTAACAATATGCTTGTAAATTTACTATGTTCCAACATAAAAACATTCATAAACAGACTTGGGTCTCTAATGACTACTTCACGCGGAACCAAATTGACCACGTAATTATCGATGCTAGATATGGAAGTAATGTGTTTGATGTAAGAAGCCTCAGGGGAGTAGATGAAGATACAGACCATCATCTAGTAAGAGCAAAAATCAGGTTGAGAATGATATGATACCAAGCCGGCTTCAGAAAACATAGATCGACCATAGATCAGATCTTTACTCTAAGACAGCTGTTTGAAAAAGATGGGAATTCAATAGAACTATCCATAATCACTTCATAGAATTCCGGCAAGAGTACGACAGCATTTAAAGTGATCAGATGTGGAATGCAGTGGCAGAACTTTCAGTTCCAAAAAAACTTCATTCAGTAACTAACTTCTAACTTCATTTCTAACGCAAATCATACTGGTAAATACGTATTTTCTGTGGAAAATGGCCAATTTCGGTAGCCTGTACAATAGTCTCGATAGACGCATCTAAATAACGGTTTCGTCGATATTTGAAACTATATTTATATTACATTATGGTAGCCTCAAGGATCAGTCTCTTTCATGTCAAATCTAGATGAATTGTCTAGTTTCTGACCTACATTAAAAGACTATTCCCTTAGGTGCTTGATTTAAAAATGGTCTTCACATTGAATACGAGTGTTTAGGTGGAAATGCCAATAGTTAGCAAGATTTATACACTGACAGTTGCAGATTTCAATGAAAAAGTTGTTTTTGAAAAAATTGATATAACAGAAAAAATATATTAAACATTACAAAACTTAACAGAGTTGATTTTAATCAATAAATCTATCAAATTAGGTAGAAATTACTCTTAAGTGTTTTGGCAGATATCAAATATGACATTACAATCACGAAACGTTACTCTTCAAAAATCTACTATAAGCACAGAATCATATATTCTGTGCATGGACGTATAAACGCAGATGGACTCAGTTATTTACATAATATTGTGTAGTCAAAATTATTTGAATAGGTCACATTCTCCGCACCTTCAACTGTTACCACGTTTTGTTTTAAAATTTCTTATTCGCGAGTCACTGAAAATATTACTCCGTATTTTATACTCTACAGGTGTTATCAAACCAAAATAATAATTTAATGTTATATTAATATATTTAATTGTAATCAAAATATCAAGTATAATGTGCATTATCATTTAATAATAGCATATGATAGATATCAATCAATTATTTTATATGTAGAAGCACTGAAAACTATTTATAAATGGCAACCAGTGTTTACATTTCTCTGTCTTATGGATCTACGTCAAACTTCAAATGCTGTTCCATGTTTGTTTACTCTTTACAGTAGATAAGGAAAAGTTGTTTTTCGATATTTTGGCTGTATTTTGAGTGACATTTGTGAAAAGTGAAATAAAATAAACGAAATATTTACATCCCGATCTCTCATTTCATTTGTAAGTACATACAATTTACATTATTTAAGATAAGGAAATAAGGAAGCGTGTTTGTTTACATTTTAATAGGCGTACCATTGGGTTTATTCATTTTCATTAATGTCTACTAATTTCATGTTCATGAAATTAGTAGACATTTTTAAATTGTAAGTAGACATTATCTGATTAAAAAAGATCTGTTTAGTACCTTTTGAATGTAATATTTCTTATGGATACAAATAAATTAGTGAAATGAATAAAACTCATTTATTTTTCTATGTAGGTTTCCAAATAATATTGACGATCGAACTACTTGGGTAGCAAATTTAGGAGAAAACAAAG
Source organism: Diabrotica balteata (assembly GCA_918026665.1). NCBI lineage: Eukaryota > Metazoa > Arthropoda > Insecta > Coleoptera > Chrysomelidae > Diabrotica > Diabrotica balteata. The sequence goes on along the minus strand of OU898284.1, from coordinate 128,823,798 downwards.
ATTTTTTATTGTAGCATTATTTTGATACCTATTAAAAAATTAACTTGAATTCAACTGTATTTAATTGTATTAAATTTAAAGCAAATAAAATTGTATTTTAATTTTTCTATAAAGACGTGATTTGTTAATAGTTAAACTCTCGTTTTTTTTTATTTCTTTGAACGTGTTTTTATACATTATTACTACTTCCAATTTTTAAAATCTGAATAATTACCCGCGAGTAAAAATTCAAGCACGCTTATGCTTATTGCGGAAGCATCACATTCTATCGAAGCTTCAAAAAATTGTGTGTTAAAGGTATCTTATTGCTGTGTCCATCTATGTTTCTGTGCTATAAGTAATCAATTTTAAATGAAATTTAATAAAAAATAACAACTAAAAACATCTATTTTTGTTGTTTAGTACGCTTGGCTGTTAAATCCGCTTGCCTCTCTTTAGTTTTGTTAAGTTCATAGTGTGAAGTTTAATTTTTAAATTTAAATTACAATTAAAATACCAACAGAAAAAATGTAATTTGACATAGCAAACACAATTATCAACTTTGAATCTGTTCGTTTGGATTTACGTTTGTTAAATCTATCTGCAATCAATTATTTTATGTTATTTTTGAAAATATGTTATTGTTTTTCTTTAATAATTACTGTTGGGTCATTCAAATCGCCTTGATTTTATTTACATAGACAGTTAGTTTTGGTGGTAAAGAAATTTTATTAGGCAACCCAAATTATGCTGTGTTTTGACATTGTTCGTTGCAGTTACTAGGCAACTAACATTACGCTGTGTACTATTTAATCTCGAATATTTTACAGTATTTCTACCTAAACTCTCGTATTCCTTTCCTTGTGAACTTTCCGGCAGTAAAATACATGTCACTTTTTGCAATAATTTCAACAGAAGTCAATATTTGTTTGTTCGTAAAGGTATACAATAGGTTTTGCCTCTCATATTATAGAAAATACATAAATAGGTACTTACAATAGGTTTTTAGATTTATATTCTAAAAATAATCATGCCTGTATACATCCTTGGTACATTATGAGACGTTGTATCTCACAATTTCATTTAACTACCTATATAATTTATATACAGAACAGTTTTACTATGTACAAATCGATGGCACTAGAAATATACAAATCGAAGTGGGATAAATAACGTTAGAGCTATGTATAGATTAAATAAAATATCGTATGTAACAGAGGAATATCTTACAAAATAGAGCAGTTTTAAAATACAGGTTTAAGTTTAGGTTATGTTAGGTTAGGAGGACGAATATGTTTAAAATATTTATAAAAAGCAATACTTAAGTTATAGATTGTAGTTTAAATCAATCAATAATACAGTTATATTATTTTTCACATCCATAAAAATGCTCTTGACTGTAGTTGACGTTGTCAAGGGAATTTTTATTGTCAACAAAGCAAAGTATAGTATAAATAAAACTTTCGCTTATATAATATATTGCAAATTAGTTCTACTTTTGGAGATAGTATGCCGTAGATTCAAAAACACAAGTCATATAAAAATTTAAATCGCCATCACCGTTTTTTTTACCGGACCGGTAGAAAAACCGGTGAAAAAAAGGAAGATTGAGAAGTTGCCATCTTTAGGCTGTAGTCGACTGTGATAGGTGAAAAAGTATGCACTATTTCCTAAGACGATGGTTAGTGTGATTTTCTTACAAATATATACTTGCTAAAGTAATTGAACAGAGCAGAACAATCCCGTTTTACGAAGTTATTTCAACTTGTTTGTTATAATTAGGCATCAGTGAGACGATTGACAAGCTACGACATGTTGAAAAGTAACTATTGCTATTGATAACACAGCCTAGCAAAAAATTGTCTTGCTGCAAAAAAAATCAACTGATTTTGGTTAATTCATCTGTGCTGATTCCAAAAATAAAACCTTTTCTTTGTATTGTAGCATAATAAATTCCTTAGTATGAAATTTTCTAAGACGCCCCTGGTCCAAGTATAAATGTTTCCCAGATTCTCTGTTTCGGCGGGCAAACTTTCGACACCAAATTGTCTTTGTACCTGGGGTAATCGAAGGGTCAAATTTTATTATAGGAAATTTCGACACCGCGGAGCAAAGCAGGTAGGTAGATAATTAGCGGCGATGGACATTTGCACCCAAGCAGGACAAGCGGGTTTTCCCAATATTTATTGTCACGGCGGGGGGCGTGGCACTTGTGTACTTGTGACTAAATTATTTCAGTTGTAATTTATTTCTTGTTTGACGTTGACTTGTGCACGTATACGGATATTTAAAAAATGAGTTTGATAAAAAGTTCCCGTGGTCGAGATTTATTAGTGGTGGAGCATCATTCGTTCTCGAAACAGAAAGTGTTAAAAAGCGGCGAGATATTTTGGCGCTGCATCCAAAGAAACACTAAGTGTTCCGCAAAAGTGTTTACAATAGGCTGTGAGGACCTCACCATCACAAAAAGTGATTTGGTACATAATCATGAAGCCGATCCAAAAAAGCTTGAAGTAAAGATGGTAACCAATGCATGTAAAAGAAAAACCCAAGAGGACAAAGCCTGCCAAAGTTACAAGAACTGCTGTTGCTGAGTGTGATGCCAATTTGCTAACGGTTCCTGACATAGCTAGCATAAAAAAGAACATTTACAACTGTCGTCGTAAACTGTTACCAGGTCCGTTACCAAGAAGCATATCAGAAGTCCATAACGCGGTTAGTAATTATTCTCCTAAAACCTGTCACAATGAAATGTTTTTGTTTTTTAAATCATCCTGAATTAAATGTAATTGTATTTTCATGCAAGACAAATATTCGTTTGTTGTGTAAATTAAAAACTTTGTATATGGATGGTACATTTTCATACAGTACCAAATATTTTCTACAATTATTTACTATACATGGCTTGGAAAATGGACATTATGTTCCTTTAGCATACTGTTTGTTAAAGGACAATTTGTCAATGACATACAAAAATTTATTTTCTTTATTAAGGTCTAAGATTTTTGAAACATTTCAATTATCATTAGAGCCAACTGAAATATTTGTGGACTTTGAAAAAGCAATTCACTGTGCTTTATTGTATATGTGGCCCAATGCAAAAATTAGTGGATGCCGTTTTCACTTACACCAAAACTGGTTTAAAAAATTCAATCTTTGGGTTTGGTACAAGAATATAAGGATACAAATTCAGAAATTGGAAAATGGTTAAGGCATACGTTTGGTTTAACTTATTTAAATCCAGCAGAAGTTGAAGAATGCTTTCTTTATGATTTAACGTCATATAAACCTATAAACACTTGATATATATGCAGATTATTTACTGGAAAATTACATTTTCGATAGCGCTCTATTTCCACCACACATATGGTCTAATTGGTATGTAGTTTGAAGAAGCCGGCAAAATAAAAAAAAAATGTGAATTTTACTCAATGTGATGTGTCAGCTCTGAACGAGTAATCACTGTTTTTATATTTGAAAGCCGTCTCTCATATGAGATATTCGCGACACGGCGATTACAGCAAATTTGAAAAGTAACTACGATGGTTTCAAATTTTTTAAGAAGTGGAGCTTTAAATTGTGCGTCCAGCGTGACAACTTTTAACCTCAAATTTGCTTTGTCCTAATTAGAACATTTCCTAATTAGAAACATCGTTTCAGGACATTTTTCAGAGAATGAAGATGAATTTGTTCGTGTGGCAGAGAATGTAAGTCTAGTTTCCACCTCCAGAAGTTTAAGTGTATTTTAGTGAAGCTCGGGTAACTTTTTTTGTTTGAATTTTCAAAGTAAAAAATAAACATTTTATATTGCTATAAACATAATAATAATTGCTTTCATAATTTAAAAACGAAATTGTAATAATTAAGATTATGTGTCTTAGGGCGTGGTTGGCTGTCATTTTAATAGTTCTGTTTCAAAATTTTTTGTAGACATATAACAGCTAGCCTTATTATTTTTGACATTAGTTTGTTTTGTTTTTAGAAAATGGTTAACCTCTATGAACACTTTCACTTTAAAAGATAATTGTTTATTTGTAATAATTTTGTAACCACCCAACTTACAGCTTGAGTTATGTGATCTTCAAGCAGACATGTTCCTAATCGCCAGACAAGAAAAGGGACCTGAATTTTTCAAATTACTGTCAAAGGAGAAATACCCAAACCTGCGAGATTTTGGACTGAAAATGACGTCAATGTTCGGAAGCACATACACATGTGAAAGTGTCTTTTCCTCCATGAAATACATAAAAAATAAAAACAGAAGCAACCTTACCGATTCTTCCTTACGTCATCTTATGAGAGTGTCTACAACTGAACTGGAGGTGGACATTTCTTCATTGGTGGATGAAGCCGATCGACCACAGATCGACCACTTTTGTAATGTTTGTCTTGATTATTAAAAAGTGTTATCAATAAATTTTCTATTTATAAAAAAAATGTAGTTGTTGAGCAATAAAAGAAATAATACTCTTTTTTGTTTTAATTACTTTTATACCTCACTTTATTTTGTTATAACTTGTAACAAAATTATTATATGGCCCGCGACAACATCAAAGGTTTTAGTTTTGGCCCTTGAGGCATTGCAAGTTGGACACACTTGTTCTAGGGATTGCTCTGCAAGTACATCAACAGTGATGGAGTGTGAGTTAGCGGTGGCCCTTTATGACTACTTAGCGATTGGAACGCCTCTATTATATTATGAAGCCGTTTTATAAACAATAAAAAAAGTTTTTACAATAGTATACGCCTTACCTAATAATTTAAGTTTACCGAGAAGGTAATTTAGAATATTTGCTGAACTGCCTCAGAAGAACTAAAGTATTTACGAAAAAAATAAGACTGTGTTATACTAATCTTGGCGTTTTACGTAAAAACTATCAAGTTTAGTTCAAAAATGATTATTAATTTAACCAAAAATAGTTCGATTAACGCTAGCGAAAAGAAAGTGGACAAGCATTCATACTATCACAGCGTAAATGAACTCAAAACTACTAAAAGTAAACCATAGAAATTATATAAACTTTGAATTTTCTATTTTTCTTCTTATTCGCTTCAAATTAACACTGTTAAGGACGTATTAGTGAAACAAAAAACGTATCAGTCAAGTGTATCTGGAGATATTACCAAACGCAATTAAACCGTTAATACTTGAAATTCTGTAGGATAATCCAGATGAATACGGCAACTTGGAACTAAAGATGGTACTCCTGCACACCATTATGGTGCAGTAAGACGTTACCTAGATGGAGAATATCGTGGTAGATGGATAGTACAACGAGGTGCGATAGAATGGCCAGCTCGATCAGCGGACCTCACACCATTGGATTTTTTTCTGTGGTGATACTTGAAATCTAAAGTATACGCTACAGCACCCGACAATATTGACATTTTGAAACAGCGAATGGTTGAAGAATGTAGGGCAATTTCCCTCGACACATTTGAACGAGTACGGTAAGAGTTTAGAAATAGGGTGCATTACTGTCAGGAAGTAGATGGAGCACATTTTGAACACTTATTATAAGAACTGGTTGTTATATATTTATTAATTAAATGAGAAGCTACAGTTTTAGTAGAATGTCACTATTACGTCATTACTTGTGGCATAGGCCAGACTTGTGGCGAGTAGATATACAAAATGAATAGTGGATCGGAAATGACGTCATAACGTGAAGTATTAGAAATCAAATAACTAGGTAGTTGAATAAATTGAAGAATTGTAGATAGTAGTGGCTAAAGAAATGAATAATTATTACTTGGTGACCTGAAGCAGGTCAGTGACGGTATTAGAGAGGTAAGAGGCTTCTAATAGCTCAGGTTGTGTTATTTGAGAAGATAGAAAGCGGTTGAATAATCAGTGAGTAACCAGAATAAAGAATACTGGGTAGTAGTGGTTAAACATAATAACAAATACATGTTACGTAAGTAAAGTAGGCATAGAGAAAAGAGTAGGATGACAAAAAAGGACAAAATCTTCAACAACGGTAAATGATATTGCCATTGGATTTGCTTCTGTATCTTAAAGTTAGATTATATACCGTAGTACCACAAAACAAAAATTGATGAATATATAATATATTGACCATCGTTTACCCTCCAGTTCAAACTTATGACCTGAGTAGATATACAAAGTGACTACTGGACCCGAAATAACGTTATACCGCAAATGAGTGGCAACTAGATAACCATATAGTTAAACAAACTAAAGAATTGTAGATGGTAATGGCTGAAGAAATAAGTAATTATTACCTGGTAGCCTCAAGCAAGTCAGTGGCCGATATTCGATATATAGGAAGCTTCTAAAAGCTCAGAGGATGTTATTAGAGAAGTAGAGAAAGGGTTAGATGGTCAATATACTTCTTCTTTTCCTTAATTTGCCCCACCCCTAAGGACATTGGCGATCAATTTATCTGCAGCCAATCTAAAAAGTTCTATTGACGTTTTCCCACTCCATTGTCTCAGATTCTTCAACCAGGACGTGGGTCTTCTCCCCGGTCCTCTTTTGCCTTCCACCTTCCCTTGTATGACCAGCCGCATACGAATGTCAATGGTCAATGTACTACTACTAGAATTAAAAACAATTTATTTAAAAAAGGTCGTCCGTTAGTTCCTTTAAGTCCCAGTTGATAATACAATATTCCTTAATAACCTTCATGTCTATAGATCATCTGCCAACGTTTTCACCTCCATCCAAGATCTTTGTACACTTCTGGGTTTTTTCACGTATCTCTAAAACCTTTTTTAATCATCCTTGAAGGTTTAAATTCATCATATATCCAATAGATTTCCATCTTTTTTTTATATCTAATAAATCTTTCCTCTTCCACTTCCATTATAGTTTTTTTATTACATTTGTTTTAAATTAATTTACTTGATTGAATTATTTTAAAAAATGACGTACTTGATAGTTTTTACGTAAAAGTATAATTGATTTTTGTTTTTTTTGGCAGTCGTTAGTTGTAATATCAATATCCTAGATAAAAAACATTAAATTCTTTAAATACTGTTACAACAACTCCTTATTATCGTATATTAAATATATATCTAATAAATAATCCGACTAGAAAAATTTACAATACTATACCAAAACCAAAAACTTGAGAGAGTGCATGACTTTGAAATCTGGGAGCCAAACGGAAACATATATTAAAGATAAATTAAATTTTACAGGCTCAGTCAATAAAATAAATTTTTGGCGTTAAGTAAATAAATGCTACAAATTAATTATGTTTTTAGTGTTCGTATTAACAGACTGTAAATGAATTGAATTAAATATTACTTAAAGATGAGTCAACGTTGAGCATTGAAACAACTCGTACTATAGAACTTCGGGAACTTCAAAAGAGTTGCTGTAAAATGCGCATGGGTGAAAAATTTACTAATGGTCTAAACGATTACTGTCTTGTGATATAATCATTTAAATGAAAGTCATGGACGCTTACAAATGTTTGGTTCCAGTTTAGTTAAAAAGGGATAATAAGAATTTACGGAAATTATCTTTTATCGATGCCACTTTCGATCTTAATGACATGGCAAAAAAAGCAAGGAAATACTACATCTTTTTTAATTTTTAAGTATGCTCTTTAACTGACTAAGGTTATTTGTTTAGAAAGCATATATTGGAATCACTGTCAAACTCTAAGTAAAGAACAAAATACATCAAAGTAATTTTAGCGACGAAATAAACACAGAAGTGAACTTTTTTTCGCTATTTTGGTCGATATAGTTTTGTTAAGTGATACTTTAATAGTTTATCAAACTTCTTCTCATGATTTCCCTCATATTTTAAGGTTTCTGAAAGTTATTTTTTGTTATTCTTATATCAAACTGTATTTTTTTTAAAACACTTTATTGTTTTTCACCCTAACGAGGCTTGTTTACCTGTATAAAAGCAGTAGAAATTATAATATCTACTGTTTTATCTCTGAGTTTGCACAGGGAAAAAACTTCATAAAAAAGTAAGGTTGAGTTAGAGTAAGTCCATGCTAGAAATGAAGAAGTTGAATGAAGAAGTAAAAATGGAAAATTATTTTATTTTGGATTAATATTCAGACACCAGAAATACAACTTTCTTGAAAACGTGGTCCTTGTGTACTACAAATAACCTAGCTGAGCAACATCAAGGATTGGACAAGGCTTGACCTCCAAACCTTAATAAGACAAGCCCAGCATAGAGATACATTTACAAAAGTCATCGTCAACTTACACTAGAAACTAGATCTAAAGAAGAAGAAGAAAAAGGTAAAAATCTACTCATTGAAGTCATCATTGAGGAAACTCTGGAATAAAATAGGACCTTAGTACCAATTTTCGTTGATTTCCAGAACATGTTTCACATTGTTTGGATTATTTATCTTCTTTTTTTATGTAGAGGTGGTAAAACAAATCAAGGCGGTTCAAAAAGTTTGGCAAACAACAAGTGGCTGATAAGAAATTCATCAAACGTAATTTATGACCTGTTAGATTGTTTTTCAAATTAATGGAAAAAAGGATACCAAAGATTTTTTCTTACCGTTCACCCCAACTGGAAGGATGGATCTTAGTTCAAAAACTGTCCACTTGGAATCAACACCGTATCTAAGTGGACAAAAATGTCAGCCGAAAAAATTGGAATAGACACAAAAACCATAAAAGGACAAACCACTCTCATCGATCTTCAGCTGTGCCAGTCTGTTCAAGCAAGGTATTTCTGAACAGGAGTTAATTAAATTATCGGGTCACTCAAATGTAAGCTCTCTAAACCAAACCTGCAGCTGGATTTCAGTCACCACCAGAAGTTGATCGAAAGTCTCGGAACAACCAATGAAACTGGACCTTCGAGTTTCCAAATCCTAGAGGTCAATAATACACAAAATCATGTTTTGGTAGAAAAGAATGGGCAAACTACTATAACTTATAATAATTGTACATTTAATATTGTTAACAAATAAAGATTACGTTTAGTTGATATGGTGCATTAATTGTCTGGTGAAATAGTCTTGTCGAATCTCATTCGAGAGAAAATTACTTACCGGCAAAATTGTCTTTTGGTTGTATTCAAGTTTGTTGCCTTTTGACAATTTTCCCTTATGAAATTTTCACAAAATCACTCGACTGACATCTCGTGATTTAACTGACAAAACTTACTTCGCGAAAATTACCAGGCAACAAATTTTTATACCAGTTGAAAGTATTGCCGGCAGTTTTCTCTCTTATGATAATAATGATGACAAAGAAAAGATAAAAGGTCGACAAAGAAGGTATTCAAATGGCGATTTAAATCTAATAAAGAAGCAAGGGAAGATCTACATTTTGGATAGATGATCCGAAAAGAGTAAGAAGAAATTGAGTTAAGTATGATATTTGAGGTTATGTTACGTTAGGTTTGTCTGATTTTAAATAGCAATAAACCTTATTATAAAGTTTTTAAGATAAATTTAAGTTAAATGATAATAGCCAGACAACATAACATAATTGTACTGGTTAAATTTAAAATTCTTTAAAATTATCAAAATAAATATCGGTAATTTCCGAAAATTCTTCGCATATATGTATATATTTACACCTATAACCGGAGATTTTTTCATTGTAAGTGAACCGTTTTTGAGTAGCGTCGTAGCTACTCACAAAGGTATTGTACAAAACATTTTTGCAAAGAAAACAACATCCAAATATCGGACGCAGTAGTAGTAATCGACATACTTATCAAGGAAGCACGTAAGAGATAGAAGATTCGTATGTACATTTAACACTTTTCGCGACGAGGTTTTGTCGGAAGCAGTCGGTTCGTGGGGAGAGGGAAACGAAATATTATTTTGCCAAAATACGATGGAGGCTCAAAAAATAACAAACTGCGATCATTTTTGTCGTGAATTCTACAACAGCTTTGTAGAACAAATGTTCATAAGTAGAGATCAAAATTTTCTGAGCCGTCCATATTCAATATAAAACACGTAATTATTTCAGCAAAACACTTTCTTTTTTTGGATAAACAGCAATGTAGGTTAACTTGAACATTTTTAGATAAAAAACATCTATTACACAAAATTTTCCACTAATATCAAAGCTGACAAAAATATTTTTTATACAATCGTTGAGCATATTTCAGGACTAAGTGTTTTTTTTACAAAAATGCCGCCGTGATCAGGAAAATGCTTTTCGGTTTGGGCTATTGCAAAAATTAGAAGTTTCGAAAACGTTTTGGAGAAACGAGAGATAGACAGGTTATCCAGAAACTCTTCTAGCTAACTTTAAGATAATTTAACCCAATTCACATAGTACGAAAATGCTTCCTAAGGGACCTAGAGCTCTTTGAAGATGGCGCCTTGTAATTAGTTTTTTAACTACCTCCAGATCGCTTCTATTTAGAAAAACAAAAACTGCGGTTATTTTAATGCATAACTTTTTTGTCTTTAACCCTCTCATGCATTGAGTCTACTCCAGTGAATAGATTTTTTAACTGCAAAAAAAATATTTTAAAAGTGCAGAAGTGTGGATGCTAAAAGCATGAACAAAATTGAAGCATCGGAAATGTGGGTTCATAGACGAATGCTGAAGATACCTTGGACAGCAAGGAAAACTAATGAAGAAGTACTAAGGAGCGTCAACAAAGATAGAGAACTGCTAAAGACTGTTAAACGTCGAAAAATGTCTTATCTTTGACATATAGTAAAGAGAAGTCGATATAAAATATTACAACTGATCCTTAAGAAGAATCTTCAAATAGCTCTAGTTCACTTAGAAAAAGCATTTTCGGACTAAATGAATTGAGTTAATTTGTCTCAAAAATTATCTGAGGAATCTTCGGTCTTCGTTTATCAGAAGAGAGTGGGAATGAGGAAGAGATAATTAAATAAACAGTTATCAGCTGTTTACGAAAAGAACTAAAGTAACTTCGTTTTTACAGACATTTTTGCAAATTCTGCGATGACCGCTCATATATTAAATCCCAATTGTGACGTTGATGATGACCCAATATGATGTTTGAGGTTAGAGTAATTTATAAGTTAGGTTATGTGAGGTTATAAAGTCGAAAAAACTGAAAGATTGTCGTTTTCAGCAGAAACTTTTTCTATAAATAATTAGAACCAAGTTCATGTTCTCTTTTATTCCAAAAAGGTAGATTTCTGAAAAAGTGTTGTAAAATCCAGTACCAAACTATATTTTTCTGACCACAACAGCATAACTATATACTTTGTTATACTTCTATATTATATAATGCCATATACTTTTTTCTTATAACTAATAACTGATCCGACAATACCTCTCCGATTTACAATAATTTTACACTTTTTTTTAAGAAATAGATATGATTAAATTTGCACATCTAACTGTGCGATATCACAATGGGTTTACAAGTGAAAAAATAAAGAAAGGTGGAAATAAAAACGAGGAGAGCAAGTTTTACAAAGCCCTACACACAGTGAATTTAATATTTAAAGAGCAGTATGCAAAACTAACCCTCCCCGTCACTAAACATTAACTCCTTAACCTAAAGTAGTACCTGCGTTTAACCAGTCGAGAAAAAATCACATTCATACCAAAAATTCTCAATTAATTGCGAATATAAGTCTTTGTTTTTAATGCCGCGAGTCTTCTTCACACCTGAGAGTTCGGACCAGGCATGTAGCCCAAGTTTTTCCTTTGCAAGAAGAGGTGGATCTCGGAAAACCGTGGTCTGTCGGCTGCGTTTCGTTTCCAGCACTCACCCATCAAATCGTAAATTTCTCTAGGGCAAGCTGCTGGTCGAGGAAGGTACCTAGGAAAGAAAGAAACATTAAAATTGATTGTTTTGATATGCATAGAAGGTATAATACTTTCATAAGATTTTCCGACGAGTTTTTCTAAATTAATAAAGTTATTTAGTTTAAGCAGAAGAACAAGCAGAATTTCGTACGGGTCGATTCACTATTGACCACGTTTTCTCCTTAACCCAGATAATAGCAACAAAAAGATAGCACGGAATCAAGAGATTCATATGTTGTTCGTCGACCTACAGAAAGCCTATGATAGCATTCCACTAAAGAAGCTATAATCAATGGAAAGCACGAATATTAATATAGAATTAATAAAAGACGTCAAAGTGCTATACAACCAACCAATAACAAAAATAAAAGTATTGCCACAAATAACAACAGGATTTATAACATCAAAAGGATTAAAGGAAGGATGTTGTCTGTCATAAAGTGAAAAGTTAGTTTTTGGTGGTTGAAAGTCAAATTTTTGGATTGCAGGTAAGATGAATTTTTTATTGGAAGATAAGACTTAGGGTAATTAACATTGCTACCAGTTTTAAGTCCATTTATTGCTGTATAACCTGTACTATTCATATTGGGGTGTAGGGTTGTGTTATAGAGGTAGCACCTTTTATCGGAACGACCACATCGAGCGTCATAGACGGGAGATGGTTCTTGATAACTGGTCCTCATAAGGCAACTAACTCTCACTTATGGCTCCACGTGCCACACCCCGGGCAACTGCATTGGTCTGCAGGCTAAACTAAGTGAGGGTAGCCAGATATGGCGAAAATTTCACCGAGCGATTGCCGGTATAAGCAATCCCCCACTTACTGACCAACGGCTTCGGGCGGATGAGTTGGTAAGTGTTAGGGCACTTTTTTGTCCTGAGACCGAGAAATCGATCTCGAAGGCGGATGAACCCTACAGAATGGTCAACGGCATAAGGATGCAGAAGGCAACGGGGAACCACTGCATTAAAGACTCATAGAGTACCCCTAGTAGTAATCATCATGGTAGACATGCAAAGGAAAAGTACTGATCATGGACATCGGATACCAAGATCCGGCAGAGAAAGAGAAATAGATAAGTACAAGGCTTTCTCGGTCGTAAACCAGCGAAACCCTTGTAAAAAGAAAAAGACAACCATAAAAATTGCTACATGGAATGTAAGGAGCTTATTTTCTTCGGGAAAATTAGATAACGTCGTCTTGGAAATGGATCGTTTGGGTATAGACATATTAGGCATGAGCGATACACAATGGCCAGGAAACGGCAAATGTCCCACAAATAATCATGGTATGTTTTATTATGCCGGAAGTGACACCAAAACCCATCGATACGGAGTAGGAGTCATCATCTCAAAAAAATGGAAAGATGCTGTACTAAACTTTACTCCATTCTCAGAGCGCGTGATGTTAATACAATTAAAAGATAAGAAGAACATGATAAACATCATACAAGTGTACGCTCCTACAGCAGACAAAGACGAAGAGGAAATAGAACAATTCTATAATATCTTAGAAGAGGTGATGAGAACAACAAAGAGACAACACATTAACATAGTAATGGGCGATCTGAACGCCAAGGTAGGTCAGGGTAAAGTTGGAGAAAATTTTGGTGAATATGGCTTAGGTAACAAAAATGAAAGGGGTGATCGTTTAGTTCAGTTTTGTCAAAGCGAAGATTTAATAATAACTAATACATTCTTTAAACTACCCCCAAGGCGACTATATACGTGGACGTCACCACAACATACACAAGAAAAAGTGGTCAGAAACCAAATAGATTACATATTGGTGACAAAAAGATACCGTAATGCCGTAAAATCTACTAAAACTTTCCCTGGAGCTGATATCGGTTCGGATCATAATCCAGTAGTATCTGTGATAGAAGCTAGACCAAAGAAGATAAGAAAAGCCATCATTCCAGCATTAGACTTAAGCCAGCTTAAAAATGAACATCTACGACAAACAGTGCGAGAAGAAATAAACACCAGCCTCAGTGTAGCAGAAAGCCAAATCCGCAGAACAGACAACATAGATGAAAAACTTAAGTATATAAATACTATAATAAGAACTACGGGAAAGAAACATCTAACCAAATCTGCAAAGAAACATAAGGTGTGGATGACACCAGACATTCTAGAACTAATGGATGAAAGACGTAAAATGAAGAATAATGCAGAAAAATACAAAGAGGTTGATAAGAACATAAAGCAAAGAATAAGAAATGCCAAAGAATCATGGATTACAGAACAATGTGTAGAAATGGAAAACTATGAAAGAAAGTATGACACGTTCAATATACATAAAAAAGTAAGAGAAATTACAGGAACCCAAAGAAGACGTCAAATAAGTTTGCTTAAGAACAAAGATGGAAAGATTATTATAGATTTAACAGAGAAAATTAATAGATGGAGTGAATACATAAGAGAATTATTTGAGGACAACAGAAATAACATTGTTCTGATATATGGCGAAACGGGACCTGAAATTCTAAAATGTGAAGTAGAAATGGCACTTAAAAATTCCAAAACTGGGAAGGCAAATGGACCGGATGAGGTTCCTACCGAATTGCTAAAGCTCTTGAATGATAAATCAATAGGTATAATATTGCACTTATTTAATACAATATACAATACTGGTATTATACCTCAAGAGTGGCTGTTGTCTACATTCGTTACACTGCCAAAGAAATCTAATGCTAAAGAATGTTCAGAACATCGAACAATATCTTTAATGAGCCACCTACTAAAGATATTTCTAAAAATCATCCACAACCGAGTTTATCAAAAGTTGGAGTCAGATATTAGTAATACACAGATGGGGTTCAGAAAAGGGCTTGGTGCTCGAGAAGCTCTCTTCGGTTTGAATGTTCTTACACAAAGATGCCTAGACGTTAATCAGGAGGTACATACGTGTTTTATCGATTTTGAGAAAGCGTTTGACAGAGTACGCCATGATAAGCTTAGAGAGATTCTTGAAAGGAAGGACATAGATAATAAAGATCTGCGAATAATTCTCAATCTATATTGGAATCAGAAAGCTAACATCAAAATAGAAACTGAAACATCACAAGCAATAGAAATACGTAGAGGAGTACGACAAGGTTGCATTTTGTTACCTCTGTTATTTAATGTATATAGTGAAAGCATCTGTCAGGAAGCCCTTTTACAAGCAAACGGAGGAATCGTAATTAATGGAGAGATTGTAAATAATATTCGATACGCGGACGACACTGTACTAGTTGCAAGAACAGTAGAAGAATTACAAAGATTACTTACAAACATAAATATTGCTTGCAACAATTATGGTATAAATATCAATATTAAAAAAACCAAGTATATGGTCTTCAGTAAAAACATGACACAACCAGCGTATATTAGTATAAACGGCACTCAAGTTGAAAAAGTATCAAGTTACAAATACTTGGGAACTTTAATAAACGAAACTGGAGACCAAAACAGTGAAATAAAAAGACGTATCGAAATTGCTAGGGCCACCTTCATAAAGATGAGAAAATTCTTCTGTAACAGAAATATAAGCATCCCTCTACGATTAAGAATGCTGAGAGGCTATGTATTTAACACTCTATTATACGGTGTAGAGGCCTGGACTCTCAAACAGAACAACATGAAAAATATTGAAAGTTTCGAGATGTGGTGCTACCGTCGAATGCTGAATATTAGTTGGGTTGAAAGAATAACAAACTGTGAAGTAATACGAAGAATAGGAAAAGACCCAGAGATTTTGTTAACGCTAAAGCGAAGAAAACTCGAATATTTTGGTCACCTGATGAGAGGACATAAATACGCATTACTTCAAAATATAATGCAGGGAAAAATAGAAGGAA
Organism: Diabrotica balteata; assembly: GCA_918026665.1. Lineage (NCBI taxonomy): Eukaryota > Metazoa > Arthropoda > Insecta > Coleoptera > Chrysomelidae > Diabrotica > Diabrotica balteata. The sequence continues at coordinate 128,808,253 of OU898284.1, read as the reverse complement.
AACGGAATCCAGGCCGTAGAAGAATGTCATGGTTGCGGAATTTGAGAGAGTGGTATGGCTGCACCACTAATGAACTCTTTAGGTCAGCCGTAAACAAGGTCAGAATAGCCTTGATGATTTCCAATCTCCGATAGGAGCGGCACAAAAAGAAGAAGATTCATATTTATTACTGATAGCACTCTTAGGTTATATTTTTACATTTAGTCTGGACACATTGAGTGGGGCACCTTTAAACAAAAGGGTATGGGGCACTATTAGACAAACGCAATGGAAAATAACGTGCTTAAAAGTTATATATATATATATATATATATATATATATATATATATATATATATATATATATATATATATATATATATATATTGATAAAGTTGTGTTTTATTAATTTTATTTTTTTTTATAATAAATGTAATTTTTATAATATGTAGTTCGTTGTTTAATTTAATATACCTCGGCTAGCTCAATTATGTGTTCGTTCTAAGCAATCTGTCACTGTGTGACGTCGACTCTGTAGTCTCCTGGTAGAGTTCAAAAAAAAATTAAACCAAAATTTACTTTAGACCTTTGATAAATTAACTCAAATGAAGCACGTTATTTATTAATATTGAACAAATTTAATATAAACAATAAAATTCGTCTGCAACTTCGGTTGCCTTTAAAAATTTACAAAAATAGGAATCGTTTAAGTCTTACCGTGGTTTAGTGACGTGACAATAAAAATGTATTACAAAATGTGGAGACTCTCTACAAGTACCTAAAAACTAAATAAATATTGCAACTTTATAAAGTGTTTAAATGAACTATAAAGAAAAAGAAAATGAACACTTTATTCCGCTGACTATTCAAATATAATCAAAATTTCAAATGATCCCCAAAATTATTGTCCAACCTCACTTTAAAACAGTTCTGATTTCTTTAAAGGAAACTAACTACTCAAAAATAATCGGTGAAACTGGAATATCAATCCTCTCTTCGGAAGTTAAGGTACGTACTATTCTATTTTTAATTTAATGATCATTAATAATTTCAATTTTTAAGGCCTATCGCAATTATGTTAATTCATGAATTTTAATTTTCTCAATTTAAATGACATTTCTATACTCCAATATAATTTATAAGTGAAATTGTTTCTCTTACTCTCTGGAACAAATTTCTGGATATCTCTGCTGTGGAAACTGTGGAAAAACTAAATTCTAATTAGACGAGTTAAAAAACACTCCCGACCTATTCCACAGTTTCAGGGCTCTCCTTCGTCCAAAAAAAAACCTCGTCGGCGTCCTCTCCAAAAACCAATTCCTCTTATTATCCGTTGCTAACAGCAACCAACGTTCTTTTTTTTTCTGTCTTCTATTTAAATATTTTAAACCATAAAACTGTCCTGTTTGACATATTTGTCAAGCCACATTACTTTCTCATAATCACTTTAATCACATATAATTTGGGAATTTACAAAAAAAAATGTTTAGATATAAAACTTATTCTATTACAATACTAATTTATTCTTTTCATCTCCACATCATTGTAATTTCTTATTTAACAAAACCCCTATTAATTTAGCTCCCACAGACTGTCAAATAAACTGTCAAGCAGTTTATTTTCTGATGTTTATTAAAATTTCTATGTTTAAATATTTTTTTAAAATTCTTCTTTTTTTGTTCTTTTTAAGGTTTAGACGATTCACCTATACACTAGGCAACTATACTATTCAGAAATTATTAACACTATACCAGGTAAGTCAAAATTAATTTATTTAACAATTTACTAATCTTTTTCTCTCTTTTATTTCAGAGTCGAACCCACATTGTGATGGCTTCATGAAATTCATAAACAACAAACTCATATAAAAATCCATTAAAGTTGTATATATTTTAACATATTGAAATCATTTTAATATATATATATATATATATATATATATATATATATATATATATATATATATAGTTATTTAGTTATATATATTTATTATTGGATATTTAAAAAGGGTTTCTCTTTGTTGCCAATTGTCTGAAGATGGTAAGAAATAGACAGAAAGAAAAAACAAAAGGAAATTTCGGTGAAATTCGATTAATCTGTGAAAGAATGTGTACCGGCCATCCTTGATGGTAAATCGATAGGAAATGCTGCTAAAAGAGTTGGATTCAAATATCAAACTGTTGGTATGTACGTTAAAAAGTTTAGAAATAACCCAGATTGCGAACATGATATGAAATTAAAAATGATACTAGAAAGGTTTTTACTGACAAACAGGAATACGACCTATTAAGTGCACGGGAGTGCACTTCAAGATAGACACATGATAAATGAAGCACCAAACGGGACCTTGGGTTTGGCTCATCACTCAGGTTGAATGACCACTTCCAATTTAGTTCATGTGATGCAGCACTTTATAAAATGTTCAGGTTATTCTAAAAAGAGAAGAATGCTTCTAATTTGCGACAATCATAAGAGCCACTTGTCAATTGAGGCAATAGAACTAGCAAGAGCTAATGGCGTGCAGATTTTAACAGTTCCACCCCATTGTACACACATGATACAACCACTGGATGTGAGATTGATGAAACCTTTTAAAACATAATGCTGCAATTGATTCATGGTTGCAGTCTAACCCAGGCCAACTTTTTGGAATCTATTACGTGGCAGCATGTATTGGAATAGTACGTGGCCGTGCCATGTTTACCACAGAGCATTATAAATTCTTTCAAAAAATAGGAATATTTCCAGTTGACAGGCACATTTTCACCGACGATATGTTTGCTTTCCGTTTGGTCAGTGAGAGATCTAATCCTCCAGACGAAACACTTCCTGATGAACCTCTAACATGCCAACTAGCTGCAAGTCTACCAACTTTAGAATCTGTAAAACTTCTTCTTCTTCTACGGCACTACAGCCCAAAATGAGCCTTGGCCTCCTTTATTTTTTAAATTGAAAAAGACTGTAAGACTTGTACACACTTCTAAATAGGTCTAACTGGTAAGCTGGTTTTGTATGTTTTCAATAAAATTGATAGTGTGTAAAATAATTTAATATTTAAGCTAAGTATACTTTCGACATAATAAATGTCATCATCAGAGCTATCGTCAATTAGGCAATAAATACTTCATAGAAGGACAATTGTGCACAAACGACATATCACTTCAAAAATGTAAGTCAAAGACAGCTGTTGTCGTTACTGTATGTGGTAACCATGTTTTTATAAAAACTTTTTAAATGTGAATTATACATATGTATAAGGGTTAGACCCTAGATCTGTGGCCTACAGAGCCCGATCTTTGAATTTTAATATGTCGTTTGTGCACAATTGTTCTATGAAGTATTTATTGCCTAATTGACGATAGCTCTGATGATGACATTTATTATGTCGAAAGTATACTTAGCTTAAATATTAAATTATTTTACACACTATCAATTTTATTGAAAACATACAAAACCAGCTTACCAGTTAGATCCTTTATTTTTTGCCTTCACCCTTGTCTATCTGTGGCTGCTCTTCTCCATACACGGACTCCTAAAAATGCTTGTGCGGCGCTGCTTACTGTGTCTTCCCAGCGCTTTCTTGGCTTTCCAACTGGTCTCTTTCCCTGCATTCTGGCGTTCAGTGCTCGTTTTGGTAGCCTATCCTCTCCCATTCGTATCACATGTCCGGCCCATTGCAATCTTTGTATTCTAATGAAGTTTGACAGGGGTGTTTCCTTATACAGTTGATAGAGCTCGTTGTTATATCGAAGTCTGAAGATTCCGTTTTCCCTCACAGGTCCTAGTATTCTCCTCAGTACTTTTCTTTCGAATGTGTCGAGTTTGTTTTTGGATGTTTCTTTCAGGACCCATACTTCGCTGCCATAACATGCTATTGGCCGAATTAAAGTTTTATATATTCTCATCTTTGTATTTCGGTGGACACTTTTAGACCGAAATATATGGGAGAGGGCAAAATAAGCTTTGTTTGCCTGCGTTATCCTTTTTCGTATTTCTCCATCCTCTGCTCCATCGGCATATATTTCCACTCCCAGGTATGTAAACTTTCCAACCGTTTTAGTGTCATCTTCATGTATAATGTTTTGTGGGATTATATTTCTTCTCGTCTGTACCATTATTTTTGTTTTTTCTGTGTTAATTTCCAAACCTAGCCTTTTCGTTTGTGTTTTTAACTCTGCGTATGCTTCCCGTGCTCCTGTTGATGTTCTACTCATAATATTATTATCATCGGCGTAGGCAGCCAGTTGAACCGTTTTATTGGTCAGTAGGTTTTCTCGTCCAGTTTGCATTTGCCTGACCGCATACTCCAGTGCCAGGTTAAACAATGTTGGTGCCAGCCCATAAAACCACCCTCATCTCCCCAAATTTCAAGCGAAAACTTTCTGCAACCAATATACACTCCATCAACATCAAGCTGCTAAAACTCTACGCCTATGCCCTCTCAACAGCCTGGCCGTTATTTAAGTCCTGAGGAGATACGAGGATCTCTCTCTTCAATCCTGACCCCCCAGGGGGAGTGTAGTGGTCGACGAGATGTCGTGTATTGTCCGTCTCCAGAGATCTCTGTCTCTGGTCATTTCTTTTAACTCATGCATAGGTAATATTATACTAGGTATATAATAGATACGAGGATATTCAAAATCAAAACTCAATATTAGCTCCAAGAAACCATGAGAAAACGGGACAAGCAGAATAATAACTAACACCCCAGAAAAGCTTCTTCTATCAAGAAAAGCTTCTTCAGATCAATAAAAAAACAAAGAAAACCACCAACTCTAATGCTGAACGTACTAAATCTACGAAAAGAAAACTACTTTTTGAAAATGAGAAGAATGAGAAGACAACTGATTATGTAAATGGCAAAATCTCTGATGATAAAGTATTAGAAGAACCAGAGCAAAATTTTTGACAAGAGTGAATTGAAAATTAAAGATTTTGTACTGGTTAAATTTGGGACTGTAGAACTAAAAGATATGTACTATGTTAGGAGAATCATTGGTAAATGGGGATGTTGAAATTTCATTTTTGAGAATGTCATCTAAAGTAAATTATCAATTTTTCTACCACATCGTACCAGATATCTCTAGTGGTTCTTTATCAGAAATTGTAGCCCTTTTGACAACTGCTTCTGAGCAGGGTACAAAGCGACAGAAATCATTATTGTCTTTTTTAGTTTCATTGGAAAACTTCAACATGCATTAGGGGTTTGATTAAGTATCATAATATAGTTTTAAATATTGTAATAAATAATTTCTAAAACCTATATATGAGGTTGTCATTTGTCCAACTGTATCTGAAGCTGCCCCATTCCCCGTCTGAAGGTGCCCCCAAGTGTTTAATATTATAAGCATATATACAGTGAAAGTTGGGTGAACAATGTATTTTATGAATAATATTTTCTTTCTTTATTTCGTGAGGTATTTAGAGTGATATGACAGTTCAAATTTTTATGTCTGAAGGAGCCCCACTCTCCCATACTTTTTGTACAGGACGAAAGCGAACTTCTGGTGCCTGTACTCAAATATCCTGATTTGGTATAATAAGCTAATCAATCATACGAAGGAAAGTCAACTAGGAAGATTTAAATTTAAACTAAAACAATTCCTTTTTAATAATTACTTTAAGACCAACCATATTTGAATCATTTAATTTTCATATACAATATATACAAAATATACAATTTTGAATTAATATAACAAAACCTTTCTGCATTAACATATATTACTTGTATAACCACTAATAATCTAGTTCTCATAAACCAACATAGTCTAAGATTTAGGGGTATTTAAAACAGCTATGTGGAGGCATATCAATGGATGAAAAACTTTTACAAGCCCGATCTATGAAAATTCGTCCATTTATGCAAGTCCCAAGTCTGGTTTATAAGCGTATAAAGAACTGTGATCACAATATTATTATAGTAGAATGAAAAATATACCTTTGACAGCCATCGTTCTGGTACCAATGGTTGCTATTTTCAACTACTTGTTCGCTGGTCAGTTCTGCATACGGTTGTTGTGTACAGAGCATCAGAATCTCCCAAAGAGTGATTGCAAAGGCCCATACATCGCTTTTGGTAGTTTGTCGGCCCTAAAAAAGTAAGAAAACATACGTTATTCTATTGATATTTCATAAAACAAGATTCAAGTGCAGAAATAGTGTTGTTTCTCGATTACTAGAAAATAAAAGTTGCTTACCAGTAATAAAGCTTCCCAAGACATCCATCTTAAAGGTAGTCTGGCTTTCGTATCACTGATGTAGTAGTCATTTTCGTAGCGATCGCAGTACATTGCGTGGTCAGACACTTTTACAGTGAAATTTTTATCTATTACACAATTCCTATAACAGAAAGAACAATGTTAAAGTCTAATCTACAAAAAAAAAAAAAAAAATAAAAATAAAAAAAAGATCCTAAAAAGTGAATATTAAAAAAAAGGTACAAAAATACTTCAGTAGATAAATCGTCTTGGAAAATATACTTCTTCTTGTAGTTTCTTCGGAAGTTGGCTATCATCACAGCTATCCGTACCTTATTCGCGGCTGCGTTGAAAAGATCTACTGAGCTACAACTATATCATTTTTTTAAGTTTTCTTAACCAGGAAATTATTCGTCTTCCTATGGATCTTTTACCCTTGAGATATTATGAGCCTTAATATCTCATTTCGCACATCTCTTAATGTGCCTAAATATTCCAGTTTTTTTAGTTTGATGTGCGTTATGACCTCGCAATCCTTTTGAAGCCTTCTTAACACTTGTATTTGTAACTCCTGTACAACCTGCATTTGTAACTCGTTGGATCCATGATATTTAAAAATCCTTTTATAGCGCTACATCTCAAATGATTCCAACTTCTTTATATTATCCACTTTTAGTGTCCAGCTTTCCACTCCGTACAACAAAGTCGAGAACACGTAGCATCTTAAGGCTCTTACCCTCAGATCCAGAGGAAGGTCTCGATTAACAAACATTGTTTTCATTTTATAAATGCTTGTCTTGCAATTTCAACGCGTGTCCTTATTTCTCTACCTTGGTCATTATTTTCATTTCCAGGTTCCCAGATATTTGTAGTTATTCACTCTGTCTACTTGTTTTCCCTCGATATCTAGCCTTGCTACTGTATGTTGCTTGGAAATAATCATGGACTTGTTTTTCTTAACGTTCATTTGTAGTCCATATTTGATACTGACTTGATGTAATCTATTTACTAAGCGTTGCAATGCTTCTAGACTGTCTGCAAAAACAGCGGAATCGTCTGCGAATCTTATGTTGTTTAAGATTTTTTCGTTTATTGATATACCCTGTTGTTTCTCTGATATTGCTTCCTTAAAAATAGCTTCGCTGTACAGATTGAATAATAATGGGGACAGCACGCAACCCTGTCTAACACCTCTTTAGATTTCTATTGTTTCTGGATCGACATTTTCGATTATAACCTTTGCTTTTTGATTCCAGTACAGATTGACAATAACCCGTATATGTCGACTATCTACATTCTTTTCTTTTAACAGTTTTACGAGTATATGATGTCGTACTCTATCAAAAGTCTTTTGATAATCTATAAAGCAGACACAGAGATCCTGGTTCATAACTAGTCGACTTTGCGCGAGAACGTTAAAAGCGAACAGAGCCTCTCTCGTTCCTGGTCCTCCTATGAATCTAAACCGAGTATTATCTATATCTTCTTTTATTATCTTATGCCGTTTGGTCAACGGCATAAGAATATAGAGACAACGAGAAACCACTATATTAAAGATCCCTATGGATATCTCTAGTACAATTATAATGGCTGTACAACTCAATAAAAATTCGCATACTGATCATGGACATCGGAGACCAAGATCCGGCAAGAGAGGTCATTCCCATGACCACAGGGCCTCTCAAGTCGTTAATATGCAAAATCCCTGTGAAATACCCAATAAAACACCTTTAAGAAAAGTCCACACGAATTGTCTGAAGAGGATATCCACTTGGAACGTTAGGACGATGGCTCAATCAGGAAAAATCCAATGCGCAATTAAAGAAATGGAACGCATAAACAAAGTCAACAACTTCATACCAGTGAACGATAGAATCCTCCTGTTACAAATAAATACGTCACCGGTGAACACAAACATCATACAAGTCTATGCACCCACAGCAGACCATAGTGATGAAGAAATATCAGAATTCTACAAACAAATAAGCAACCTTATAAGAGATATACCGAGACACGAACTCCTTATAATCATGGGAGATTTCAATGCAAAAATAGGTAACGCAAAAGAAGGGCAACATATTGGTCCACATGGATTAGGAGAGAGAAATTAACGCGGAGAAACAATGAGTATCTTTGCAGCTAAGCATGACTTAATTGTGCTAAACACATTTTACAAACTACCGCCTAGACGCCTGTATACGTGGAAATCACCTAGAGACAACGGAGAAGACGTTATTATTAGAAATCAAATAGACTATATGCTTGTTAACAAAAGATATCGAAATAGTTTCAACAGTGTTAAAATCTACCCAGGCGCTGATATTCAATCTGACCACAATCCTTTAGTGGGCGTGTATAGAACTAAGTTAAAGAAAATACGCGGAAAAACTGTAAAAAAAAACATGACATGAGAAAACTGAAGTGGCGAAGTAAATGAAATAGTCAGCAAAACATTAAATAGAAAATTTAAAGAAATCGATAATACAACGGAAAGCACAGAAGATAAGATAGAATCCCTTAAGAAAACAATAGACGACATTAAAGACAATTTTATGAAGAACGAAGAAGGTAAGAATAAGACATGGATGACGACAGAGATTCTGCAACTAATGGAAGAAAGAAGGAAAAACAAGAACGATAACTCCATGTATAAAACATTACAACGAGAGATACAGAGAAAGATCAGAGAAGCCAAACAGAAAGAACTGGAGAAAAAATGCCAAGAAATCGAAATTCTCCAAAGTAAATACGACGACTTCAACGTGCATAAGAAGGTAAGAGAAATTAAAGGTAAATGTAAAAACAGAAGAGTAAGTAAACTTGATAATGACAATGGAGAGATAATCATGGACAAAGAGAGTATCAATGATACCTGGAAAAATTACATAAGAAATTTATTTTTTGATGATAGAGAGAACCAGCCCCCAATACCTACGGAAACAGGACCACCTATACTAGTGGCAGAAATAAGAGCAGCCATAATATCACTAAAAGAAGGTAGAGCTCCAGGACCAGACGGAGTACAATCTGAATTTCTTAAACTTCTTGATGATGAATCTTTAAGAGTACTATGTAAAATCTTCAATAATATCTATGACACAGGCAATATCCCAAAAGATTGGCTACTTTCAGAATTTATTACCTTACCACAGAAACAGGAAGTAAAAACGTGCGGAGAATATAGGCTAAAAAGTCTAATGAGCCATACATTAAAACTTTTTCTTAAAATTATACATCGTAGAATATACAAGCTATGCGAAGAGAGAATACAAGACACACAGTTTGGATTCATGAAAGGCGTAGGTACAAGAGATGCACTGTTTAGTCTACAAGTATTATTTCAAAGATGCAGAGATATGACTTGCGATATTTACACCTGCTTTGTGGACTACCAAAAAGCATTTGATACAGTTCAACACCAAAAAATGATGGATATTCTAACAAAAGCCCAAATGGATGATAAAGATCGGCGTATAATACAAAATTTATACTGGAACCAATCAGCCACAATAAGAACGAATTTTGGAGGTGAACCAACGGAAATGATCCAGATTCTACGAGGCGTTATACAAGGTTGTATACTTTCACCTATATTATTTAATCTATATTCAGAGGAAATATTTAGTGAAGCCTTGGAAAAATGCGAACATGGAATACTTCTAAATGGAGAACGCCTAAACAACATCCGTTATGCAGACGACACCGTTATTTTTGCAGACAGTTTGAACAGTTTACAGCAACTAATAAACAAAGTAAATGAAGTAAGTGAAAGATTTGGACTTCAAGTAAATATAACAAAACTAAATTTATGATATTCAGCAAAAATAAAGTTAGAGACGCTCAACTACTTATCAATAATACACCAGTGGACCGAGTAAAACAGTATAACTATCTTGGAACAACAGTAAATGAACAATGGGATCACTCACAGGAAATAAAATGTAGAATAGAGAAGACTAGGAGTGCATTCAATAACATGGCCAAACTCTTTAAAAGCCACAATCTTAATCTGGAGATAAAAGTAAGGCTCCTACGATGTTATATCTTCTCAATATTGTATTACGGAGTTGAATCCTAGACACTAACTGAAGAAATGGAGAAAAAACTTGAAGCCTTCGAGATGTGGCTATACAGGCGAATTCTAAGGATATCATGGACAGACAAGATGACCAATGAGACCGTATTACGAAGAGTGGGCAAAGAAAGAGAGGTGATGTATACCATTAAAAGGATAAAGTTGGAATATCTCGGACATATAATGAGAAACAGCACTAAATACAGATTACTGAAGGTAATCCTACAGGGTAAAGTATTCGGAAAGCGAGGAATTGGGAGAAGGAGAATATCATGGTTGAAGAACCTGAGGAAATGGTTCTCCACAACAACAACGAATTTATTTAAAGCAGCAGTTAATAAAATAATTATAGCCAGAATGATTGCCAATATTCGGAACGAATAGGCACTGAAAGAAGAAGAATATATGGTCGAAAGATCTACCAGTACAACAAATAAATTAATCAAAAAGATACACCTCTTAGTTATGATCCGTATGACAGAATCTCCAGAGAGATCATAAAAATCATAGTGATTCATCACTTAGTGTGCCAGTAAGAATACCCCAGACAGCTCATGAAGAGCTTTGGGTAGACTATATAAACTTTATTTTTATTACTGAATAGATAAGTCTATATTTAATTAATTCAAAAGGAATGATGCAGTTAAAAAGACTAAAAACGAAGGAATCTGAAGGTTGCCCAAAAGATTTTCGATATTTTAAAATGCAACAAGACCAAATTTTATAAAAATGTAAAGCCAAATCACCAAAATGAACAGGAATGTTTTACAACAATTTACAGATTTTTCTTCTTCTTGATGTGGTGCTTCCACCAATGAAGTTTAGCAGTTATGTTTGTAAACCTTTCTCTGCTTTCCTCATTTCAGATATGTCTTCTAAAATCTAGATGTAACCAGATTCTAATGTTATGTAAACAGGACAATTTTTTTCTGCCAATACCACATTTTATTTCACTTAACCTTTATAACTAATTCAAGATTGTAATGCTTTTAGTGACGTAGTAAAGGAATCAATTTATTTCTAAGATAAGGCTAGGTTTTGGTATATTGAGAATACAAATTGTATCGCAGAAGAAAATTAAGAATGCTATGTAACACCAAATTTAAAATAATACTTACCTAGCAGCTAAATCCCTGTGCACCAAATCCAACGATTCCAAATACTTCATTCCGGAAGCTACTTGGGTTGCAACGTATATTAAGCATCCATAACTGAAACAAAGAAATCATGATCATTAGAGATACGTAATAGTTTTTGAGGATTGATATATTCGCATTTTTGTCTCTTTTTTTTTATTTAGTGGTAGTTAACAACCAGAACAAGTGAAAAACAGTTAATATCTAAAAAATAAATATACGTTGTTTGGAATATTTATTAAATCATATAAAAGAGTTTTCAATAAAGAAAAAGTCTTCAGAAGAAATTGAAATTAGATGTGGAGTTAGATTTAATTGTTTTTAATGCCTACTCAGAAGAGATCCTGAAATTCGCTCTTAAGGGTGAAACAGCTGGAATAAAGGTAAATGGAGTTTAAATTAACAATATTAGATATGAGGACGACACTGTGATCTTAGCCGAAAATATTGAAGATCTTCTGAGACTGGTGACCAAAATAGCGGAGTATGGAAAAGAGTATGGTCTAACAATGAATGTCAAGAAGACGAAATTTATGAGAATATCGAAAACTCCAATAAATAACGAGAATATTCTAATAAACGGAACCAATGTCGATCAAGTGGACAAATATGCACATCTGGGAACAATAATTAACTCCACAAATGCATTCAGGAGATCAAAATCAGAATAGAAAAGGCTAGAGCCGATTTCATCAAGATGAAAAGAATGCTATGCACAAGGGATTTAAAATTGGAACTAAGAGTTAGGTTGGCGAGGTGCTAGTTTTTTCGACTTTATTTTATGGAATGGAATCTGGAACCTTGAATGCGACATCAATGAAAAAACTGGAATCATTAATTGTCACAACCAAAGAGGTTCTGAGAAGGATGAATAAAGAAGTAGTAATTTTAAATACAATTAAAACAAGAAAATTGGAATATCTCAGACATATTACACATGGAGAGAAATACACTTTGCTCCAACTGATTATGCAGGGAAAGATTCAAGGTAAAAGAAGCATATGGAGGCGTAGAATGTCATGGCTGCACAACCTGAGAGAGTGGTACGGATGTACATCAAATGAACTTTTCAGAGCAGCTGGCTCCAAAAGTCTGAATAGCTATGATGATTACTGACCTTCGCAGCGGAGATGCCACTTTAAGAAGAAGACCAACTAGCACAGTTAAAATAATAGCAGCTTCTTGATAGATATATCTTTTCCAATGATTTTTATCCAGTTCATTTATATAGAAACGACTTACTACTAACTAAAAACACATATTCACAGAAGTAAAAATTAACCTACAACTTTCAATATGCCATCTGTTAATAGAAACGTAAGTTTTGCGACCAATTCCCATTAAAACATACATGGGAAATTGTTATGAAATAAATATGAACTTTGACTACCCGAATAAGTCATGTCATTTTCCAAAAGATTTTTTTTTTATTTAATAAAACTCCAATAGGAATATTATGATTATTGCTATCTGATCATTCACTATGATCAATAAGCAAGTTACTACTTTAGCCGCACTTTGTTCGGCTTTTTCACTTTCACTCACTTATAGCACTAACTCAAACGGCTTCGTTCTCTTAAGTCTTCTTATCTGTTGGCGTTGTCTAGGAGTTTGATGGCCACGACATTCACGTCGTTAGAGAGCCTTTGTTCATGATTCTCGGAAAACTTACATATTATTGTTCTGAAGCTATTTTCTTGTGGCATTTTAAATTAATTACTAGTTAAATGGAAATAAGCCACAATTAAAGGGTAAAGTACGTTTATTGACGTTTCAATTTCCACTTCGGAAATCGTTCTCTAAATACAAACTTACTTATTGTCTGGATAAGCGTATCCATTTGGAGGTCTCGATGAAAATCACAGTTTCTGAAGTACCATGGAGCATTAACGGTGGATGCAGCCCTATAGCTGTATCCCATATGTCCATATCGGTTTAAAAACTTATACAATAACAATTTGTTATGAGTAGACAGAGTGGATTTTTTCTCATCAACTAGTACATCTTTCTGAACTTAATTTCTAATTTCTCCTTTTTTTTCTTAACATGTGCTTTCCAACGTAGCTTGGAATCTAATGTCATACCCAAATATTTTGCCGTATTTACATAAGGTATTTGGTTTCTATTTATACTATTATATGTTGTTCTCTTTTGTTAGAAAAAATTGACATGAACAGATTTTGTTTCATTTAATTTGATACGCCATCGCCTGGTCCAGATATTAATTTGTTCAACAGAGTTCTGTAGCATGGTTGCTGCATCCTCGTGGTTTTGTCCGACTGCTAGAATGCATGTGTCGTCTGCAATTGTATTAAGTTCTAATGATGGAATATCGCTGGTATAGAGCAGGTACATCACTGGCCCCAGGACACTTCCTTGTGGAACTCCAGCTTTAACTTCTCTTAATTCTGAATATGCTTCCTCATATTTAACTCGAAAGTATCTGTCGGATATATATATGATTCTAGTAGTTCAGAATATTGTTTTGGTAAGTAGCATCTCATTTTATGATATAATCCGTCATGCCACACTTTGTCAAAAGCCTGCGCTACATCGAGGAAAATTGCGGAACAGACTTTTCCTTCTTCTAGAGCGTTTTCTACTATATCTGTTATTCTATGCACCGGATTTATCGTTGAATGGCTTGCTCTAAACCCAAACTAATGATTAGGAATTAAATTTTTTTCCTCTATAATCGGTTTTAGTCTCTTCAAGAGTAATTTTTTGTATAATTAAGACATGGCAGATAACAGTGAAATAGGCGCATATAAGGAAGATTCTTGTATAGTTTTTCCCGGTTTTAGTGTCATTATAATTTCTGCCAACTTCCATATCTCTGGTATGTACCTCAGCCTAAAGGAAGCGTTTATAAGATGTGTTAATTTTATAATAGGTTTCCTTGGAAGTTGCTTTAACACTTCCCCAGTAATTAGATCAAATCCAGGAGCTTTCTTTGGATTTATATTTTCTTTTATTTCCAAATATACTTCTTTTGGAGTTACAAGGCTAATCTCCATTTCATCTTGATCAAGGATCTCCCAGTTAATTATTTCTTGTTCTTCATTTGGTTGAAAAGTATTGTCTAGGTGGTCAGCAAACCTGTTGGTTGTTTATTGTTTCTTGTCCAGCTACCATTAGTATTTCTAATTGGTGGATTCTGTAAGATTGGCATTTTTAATCGTTTGCTAGCCTTCCACAATGAGTATTTGTGTAATTTCTTTTTTTAATTTTTGTGTGGCATTATTTAATGTAGTTTTATCAACTGGTGCTCTAGACTGATGTGACTTGAGTTTCAGTTTTATTTTTTCCGGTTATCATTTCTGTGATCAAAAGATGATGCCCTAGTGGGTTATATCAATTGTTGCGATAATGCAATATTTCATAGATGTTGATCGTAGTTTTATTGTGATCAGCTGACGTTTGTTTACACTTACCGTCGAATAAAACAATTGATAGCATTGTGTATTGTCCCCCGGTGCTTTTATTTATGGTCCTAATGCTAGTACTATTACTACTGTACTATTACGTGTACAGTAATTTTAGAGATAGCATTTATAGAGGAATCTAAACAAACTATTTTTAATTCCGCCATAATAGAGACCCTACAATTTTTTTATAGCAAAAAATTCATACTAAAAAGCAATCTCTTGCGCCGGCATACGCGAAACGAAAACTGCCACATAGCGGAGCAAGTGCATGTCGGCCTCAAAGGGAGTTACTTCTTTTGAAGAGACGGCGCGCCGACAAAAAGGAGTTCAAGAAGTTTTCAATTTAATATCTAACAAACTCCGCACATTATAAGCCATCCTCGACTGCGATTTTCCTCTTTGGTTTCGCTTTTTCTTTCTTTTAATAAACGAAAATAATTTGATGAGCGAAGTCTTTCACCGACGTAAGGAGTTGAGTGATTTGTGTACTCTGGACGTATGTTACGATTGTGAACTTACAAAAAATTGCTCTGGGTAAATATAAATACGAAGCTAAAATCATGAATGTGTTGCTTGTGTGAGTCCATTTCAAATAGGTAACAAAGAAATAAATAAGACTTACTCACAATCAGTTTAATTTAACTACCTAGACGACCGTTTTCGCTTTCTACAATTTGCAAAGCATCTTCAGATCAATCGATACAAAGATAATTAAATGCTGAAATAATGAAACCCTTATTAGGGTGCTGTCTTATAAAGATAAACGTAAAGATAAAATAATATAAATTACAGTAATTATGCCAATATTACATGTCTGTGGTTTTAATAAGAATAAACTGACAATAAGCATAAGCAGAATAAGCAGACAAAGTAAGACGCACCAATATACCAAACGATATGAAAAATCGTTTTCTGTATCCTTTATGCTATGCGATATATGCAACATATAGTTGGCCATTTAATATATAAAGCGATAGCGGCTTTCGCTAAAAGATTTAATTCTTTACACATTTCGCATAGCATAAAGGATACAGAAAACGATTATTCATCCTACTAAGGCTTCCTGATTATCAAGGAGAACGTCATGATGGAAGAAATCAAGCGAAGAATAATCCTAGCAAACAAATGCTATTTTAGATTGAGTAGATATATGAGAAGCAAAAACTTAAGCCAGAAAACAAAAATAACTATATACAAAACCCTTATACAAGGAGTGTTGACATATGGATCGGAGACATCGACCATTTCCAAGGCAGATGAAAACCTCCTGCTTATATTTGAACGAAGAATCCTGAGAAGAATATTCGGTGGCATCTGTGAAAATGGTGTTTGGAGAAGGAGGTACAACTACGAGATATATCACAGATATAAATATATATTTGGTATATATATTTATATTTGTGATATACCCTCCTAGAAGAATCCTTATGTCACAACCTGTGGGAAGTAGAAGTAGGGGTAGGCCAAAACTCAGATGGAGTGATGGTGTAGATGAGGATGGTAGAAAAATAGGCGCAGAAAACTGGCAATAGCTGGCAATGGATAGAACTGACTGGCGTAATAGACATGGGAAGATCGAGGCTCTTTTATAGGGTTGTAGCATCAATGATGATGATGATGAATAAACAGATTTTGCAGTAATTTTTTTTTGCCAATAATAACTACAATGGATACTATTTTTTTGTAATCTTCGTGCAAGAGAGGGGCAGCTCCAAATATTTTATTCCATTTTTTCTGCAAAAAGAAGCTTATATAAATAAAGGAAAAAATTGACAGGTGTACCAATATGATTATCTTTTAACTAAACTGCTTTATTGTACACATATTGCTTTATTGCATATACATGAGTAAATTTTTATAAAACATTTATTCTATTTTCCCAAAAGTTACTATAAATGGTGCTGCTCCATTTTTGCAGCAAGGTTTTCAATTAATACTTGAAACTATGGTATAAAACACATCACTCTAGATATATCCTATAGTTTGTTTTTCATTTAAGTTTAAAGAAGGAGCCCGCCCCGCTCCCGCTCATATTTCTTCCGCCCGAAAAACATTCAAATGAAATTCATTTAGGGCGTACACTCGTGTTCGATAAAAACAAAGTTGGCTCATAAAACGGGGGGAACTTTCAAAAGGCTAATTGGCGAAGCTTTTAAAATAGTTTTTTTCGTTTTTTCTTCGCCTTTTATGACCAAACTTTATATTAAATTCTAAAACTTGCTAACCTTAATTTAGGACACTGTTGTATTGCCGTTAGCGGTCTGGTTTTGCCGTTCTGCCATGGAAAAAAACTTCGCCGACGCTGGCTTCGAAGTTTTTGGATGTATAGAAGAGATTAAGGGATACGTAAACAATGAACATTTTTAGTTGAGAATGAGGAAACTAAATTTCGTATTTTTATTACTTTGTGTCAGATTTGGTTTAGCGAAAAATGGGAAACAACTCGCAAATATGAAAGTTCCAACTTACTTTTTTAGCTTATTCATTAATTTTCAATAATGTAATTTTTATCAAGATAAGGATCCGTATCAAGAGTTGTTGCTATACAATTGAGGCGGTGGCTAGTTGTCTTCTGCCAGTCTACCATTTTCTTCTACGATATTACGGTTTTTTAAGTTGATACAACGGCTTTTTTAGTGAAGTGTTAGCACAGCTGAGAAAGATTTGTGCCTCTATTTTGGTGAATTTCTGCCAATGTGATTGAGGTTAGTAAAAGGGCAACAAGAAAACTGGCCCAACTCTTATGGAAATTAACATGGGAAATCGCTAAGGTTCATTTTTGTCTCATTTTGTGGTGGGGGTAAAACTGCTCGTCGAATCGTGACGTGTAAGGTATCCTTGGAAAGCGGGGAACACGTTGAGATAGAAAACAAACAATAAGGCATTGCCAAAATGGCGCTATATCGTATCTCCGTCGTTATTGGTCTGATTGTGACGTACAAGGGCTCGTTAGAACGGTGAGGAGACGGGAAATACGTTGAGGCAATGGCTTATTGTTTTTTTTCTATCTCAACGTGTTCCTCGTCCCCTCAGCTTTCCAACGATACCTTACACGTCACAATTCGACGAGCCGTTTTACCCCCACCACAAAATGAGAGAAAATGACCAGAATGAACCTTAGCGATTTCCCATGTTAATTTCCATAAGAGTTGGACCAGTTCTCTCATTGCCCTTTTACTAGTTCAATATACACTTTTATGAAATAACTAACAGAGCTTATCGTGCTTTGGGTTTTGTTATTAGAAATAGCAAACATTTCAGAATAAGCACAATTATAAAACTCTGTAATGCCCTGTAAGACCACTTATGGAATATGTCTCAATCATTTGGTCTCCTACTGCATTTTCAAACTCAGAAATGATTGAAAAAATGCAAAAATGATTTTTAAGATTTCTATACGTAAGGAAAAATAAGAAATATCTATATGTGGTCTCATATAGGGTAATGTAGACTCATTTCATTCAGAGTTTAATTACCTTCGAGTAGCCAAGAGTAGGGGATAACTAACCTACATCTATTCTTTACAAATTACTATAGAAACATATCACTAATAAACAATATGTTAAAAATTTGAAATGAAGTATTTAATAGACTGACTCATGTGAATATTCTTCTTTCAGTTCCATCTTCTATCGAAGGTTGGAAATCATCATGGCTATGCGGACTCTGTTGACTGCCGCTCTAAAAAGTTCTGCACTACTGCATTCAAACCATTCCCTTAAGTTCTTAAGCCAGGATATTCTTCGTCTTCCCACATTTCGCTTTCCTCGGATTTTGCCCTGCATAATAAGTTGTAATAATCCGTATTTTTGCCCTTTCATCGCATGTCCCAAGTACTCAAGTTTTCGTCTTTTAATAGTTAATATTATTTCCGCCTCATTTCCTATCCTTCTAGTTACTTCCATGTTTGACATTCTTTGAATCCATGATATTCGTAGGATTCTTCTGTAACACCACAATTCAAAGGCGACCAACTTATTCAGATGAACTTGTTTTAGTGTCCAAGCTTCCAAACCATAAATAAGAGTAGAGAGCACGTAACATCGAAGCATTCTCAGGCGTAGTTCTAACCTTATATCCGACAACAAAGAAACTTTTTAAGTTTAATAAATGATGTACGTGCTATTTCAGTAATACATAATACAAGGAAATACAAGGAAAGGTAGAAGGCCCAAGATCACGAGGAAGATCCCCAACAAGATGGATAGATCAAATTACAGGAATATGCCAAAGACCTATGCATGAATTAAAAGAAATGACCAGAGACAGAGATCTCTGGAGACGAACAATACACGACATCACGTCGACCACTACACTCCCCCTGGGGGGTCAGAATTGAAGAGAGAGAGAGAGAAAGAGAGAGAGAGAGAGAGCTATTTCAATACGTGTCTTAATTTCTTTGGTTTGGTCTACATCTGATGTTATCCATGTTCCTAAGTATTTATAGTTATTAACACTCTCAATTGCAGTATCTTCAATAGTCAATTGGATATTTGCATGTGCAGATTTAGTCATGATCATGCATTTAGTTTTCTTTAAATTTATCTTCAGTCCGTACTCATGACAGCGTTCATTAAGGCGTTGCATTACGTTCTGTAAATCATTGTTGTTATCCGTAATTATTACTGTATCGTCTGCAAAACGTAAATTATTCAAAACTTCTCCATTGATAGATATACCTTCTATTGAGTCTGAGAGCGCTTCTTGAAATACCGCTTCACTGTAGACATTGAAAAGTAGTGGGGACAGCACGCAACCCTGGCGGACTCCTCTCTGTATTTTGATATTTTCGGTGTACTGGCTGTCAACTCTTACCTTGGCAGTTTGATTCCAATATAAATTAGATATAATTTTCAGATCACGACTGTCAATATTTTTGCTTTTTAATATATCTACAAGCTTTTTATGTTGAACTTTATCAAATGCCTTTTCAAAGTCTACAAAACATAAGTACATATCCTGATTCATGTCCATGCATCTCTGAGCCAGCACATTCAAGCCGAACAAAGCATCTCTTGTACTCATACCATGTGGATATACGAGTACTTAATTTAAAAAGCTATAAACTTAAGACATTGTTTGCTTGACAGCACTAGGTTTAAAGGGTTTATTGTATTTTTTGCTTATTGTATTATTAATGTTCGTTTCCTTCATTTATTGTATTTTTTTGGCTTAAATACTTTACATGTAATTACCATTAGTCTATAGTGTTTATATAGTTTACGAGAAAGCCCTAAATTTTAGAACACAACTATTAATAAGCATTTATATAATTTAGGATTAAAAAGATGAAGGTTGATGTTTTGATATGGGTAGATGATATTTTTATTGGTTTAATTTCTGAAGATGATGTCACATTTTTAAAATCAAATTTAGAGACAATTTTAAAATGAAGTGATTTGTCAAACAAAACAAAAATTGCCTTTATAGGATTAGAAATTGAAAGGAAAGATAAAACTTTAGTTGTTATCCAGAAAAATTTAATCACAAAAATTGTTAATCGTTTTAACATGGTAAATTGCAAGATTAGTAAAATTCCAATGGAATCTAAATTCAATTTAAAAAAGTAGCTCAAACCCATTTTAAAGTTCCTTATAAAGAGGTACTTGGTAGCTTGATGTATTTGATGCTTGCAATAGTAATAAAAATATATCGCGTATATTATATTCTATTTGAATCCTCAATTATGGATATAGAAAAATAGATTCAACGACCTCCAATTTGTCTCTAACAATTATTAACTTTTTAATTCAAATGTTGCATCCTCTGTAATTAGAAATACAGTTCTTAATAACTTATAAAGACAACTGAATATTAATACTCATTTAATTTGAGTCTATTGTCTGTTTCCATCTTCTTTAGAGACTTAATTTGTCTGTTGGTTAATAATTTAGTGAGTAGTAACAACTAAGGACCGGAGAAAATTACAGGAAACGGCAGCTGGAGTTTAATTATGAATTACTTCATTTTTCTCTGCATTTTTCTTTTGTGTTTTCCCTGATACATTTTATATGACTCTACGGCACTTTTAAATGGTAACTATTTTACACAAGTTGCTAAATACTCTAAAAATTGTTCCTTTTTCCAATTATGGATGTTTCGTATTTATGATACATGCAAAAGTTGACAATTGATGAAACTTTCTGTATACGTTTTAAGAGATAGGTAACAGCATGTAGTAATCATTATCATTATCATCATCATTATCAGTTTATTCTACTGATTATGATGTAGCATCCCTTACATAGTAGTTCTTCATTTCTGCCTACGATTATCTAATATTCGCTTTTCTGTGCCATGTTGTACCGACTTGTTTCCTAATGCAATCTGCTACATTCGATTTTTTTTGATCTCTGTTATACCTGCATGCATCACTCCATTGATCTTTGAGTGACTTAAAGTTTCGCTATACTATCTCTTTCTTTAGTGTCCAAGTTTCGCAGTTTTTTCTTCAGGTGGAGTGACATCTTCGATTTGAATATAACTGCATTTCTACCAAAAGGTGCCCAAGCCCGTTTCATTCTTGTGTTGATTTCTGGAAGTACGGAGACAGATTTATGTATTAATTGTCCCAGGTTGTAGCATTTGCAAATTCTTTGAAATACATATTGGAATCCCTAGAGAATACAGTAAGCGAATGAAATTAGAGATTAATACCAAAAAGACCAAATTCATGATAATCTCCAGAAACTTGGATGCGCTTGAAAACTCCACCATAACACTGAATACTAAGTCCATTGAAAGAGTGAGTAAATTTAAATACCTGAGATCGTGGCTTTTTGAAGACTGGGCATCGGACAGGGAAGTAAAATGTCGCATTGAGCAAGCTCGACAAGCTTTCGTAAAATTCAAGAAGGTACTGACTTGTTCAGAGTTCGATCTTCAACTGAGACTAAGGTTTACTAAGTGCTACGTATGGTCAGTGCTGCTATATGGCGTAGAGGGCTGGACACTCAAAACGAGGGATATAAACAGATTAGAAACTTTTGAAATGTGGCTTTATCGCCGTATCCTAAAAATACCATGGACAGCGAAAATCACAAATATAGATGTCCTTAAAAGAATAAACCAAGAACGCCAACTTTTCGAAATCATATAGAAAAAAAGAAAACGGCGTATCTAGGTCACACCATGCGAAATGAAAAATACCAGTTCCTCCAACTTATAATCGAGGGTAAAATTGAAGGCAAAAGAGGAATGGGACGCAAGAAAATGTCCTGGCTCCGAAACATAAGGCAATCGACAGGGATTAACGACATACAATCTCTGATACATATTGCAAGAAATAGAGAATTAATGGAAAATGTGATCGCTAACATCCATTAGTGGATTTGCGTCTGAAGAAGAAGTATATGTATTACATTGAAATCCCCTCATATATGAATTATAATAACGAAGAATGTTTTCCATGTTTCTCAGTTTCCTATCGTAACCAAAGTTAAAATACCCAAAAGTGTTTTCAATCATTTTATTTGCATTGCACTGCATATGTTGATGTAAACCACAGATGCGTATTTTGTCGATATTTCTTTAATCGAAGACGACTTGGAATTTTTGTACGTCGAAGAAATGGGATATTTTACGTTTTCGTTCTCGTTGTGTTTTGTTTATGCCACCGACGCTTAATTCTTTATTAATAATATAAACATCCATTTAGATCGCTGAAGAAAGAAAGACGCAATATTAAACAATATTTAAAAATAAGCCATCTCCATGGGACATTAAAATTTTTGTTCTGTGTGGAGAAAATGGAATTGCTTATGACTTTATAATCTACCAAGGTTCAACAACGGAAATTCCATAAGGGTTTGGTTAAGGTTTATCAATTGTTCTGCACCTGGCCAAAGATATTCCAAAAGAAAAATATCTTTAGTCCGGCAATTTTTTTTTCTAGTTATAAACCTTTTGAAGAACTCTATAAGAAATATAAAACAATTACAAAAAAATAACAGGGATATAGCGAAGAAGTGGTAAATGATGAAGGAGCTGTGGTTTTATGCAAGTGGAAATATACTGGTATGTGCTTGCAGGTTCGAATTTTGTTGGAAAAAAGAAGACTTAGTAGAAAGATAGGATAAGAAGCAAAAGAAAAAAATATCGATTCAGAGACCGCAAGCAATTAAATTATATAATAAATCGATGGGTTTGTAAATTTACTAGATCAACTATTGTCATATTATAGAATCTTTATCAAGTCAAAAAGATGGACATTGCGTTCAATCTTCCATGCCTTTGATTTTCCTTGTGCCAATAGATGGCTAGAATATAAAAGGGAGCAGCCTAGTTTACCTTCCAAAGATCAAATGGATTTGTTAGACTTTACATGTGTAAAGAAAAAAAAACATGTTTTTTTTTGTGGAAAACGTAATGTACATTTCTGTTTTGTAAAGAACAAAAATATTGTTTCAAATATTTTCATTATCGTATGTGTATATTTTCCTAAATTCGTATTTTATTCTCAATGTCCATTGCAATGGACATTCTGTCAAACGACTACTGATTAAAGAAAAATGTCAAAAATATGATTTTAGCCTATTACAATCTTCCATTAAGAAGATTCAATAGAAACATTTTTTTCTGCAGAGAAAAAGTCAGGTCTGAAAGGGTTATGGAGGGAGTAATTCTGCATGAACAAATAATGACAATTTGCAAATGTCCGCAAATTATTCGTTTCCGAGATACGGGGTATTAGAATTTTTTTCAACAAACTGATGAGTTATTTATTGTATAATTAATGCTTTGTTTAAAATCTTTTGAATAACATCTTGACCATCCCTCTAGTGTGATTTCTTTCAAATTTTAACAAATTTTAAATTACTTTTTGAACATATTAAACGAAATACGTATATCAAGAGAACCTCAAGCTACTTGGTTAATAATAACAACTATTTACCGATGTTTAAACATCAAACGTACTCCCCCAAAGCCTCTACCATTTACCATTTCACAAACACACATACACACACATTTACGCTAAACCCGAATGACTTGAACTAGTGTATTGTAACCTTATAATCGGCAATTAAATAAACCCAGCGTAGCTGAAGCATCTTATTCTCTTTGCCACATTATCCTTGACTTTGCTAATAATATTCCAGGGCACCGGCTGCCATTCCCAGCCTTTCGCGAACATCACACACAAACATATAGTGAGAATAATCTTCTAATATCTCATTAGCAATTAGCAGTTTATAACGTTCGGATCTAATGAGATCCAGACATTGCTCTACGCAGTTTTGGGTAGAGGTGTACCGTTCCAAAGCGGTCGAATCATTTGCGTGACAAAATGACTCAATCTACTGACTATATGGGAATAATTACTTAAAAATTATTATGTATTGTTCTAATCATTATCTAGTCTTATCCAGTTGACTTGTCTTTAATTTGGATTAGGTTTTTTGCTATTAATGTCTTGAGACTCCAAATTTGATCTTTTAATAATTAACTCAGTTCTGATCTTCACTTCATTCTGACTTCGGACCATACTTCACTTTACTTTGAAGGCATTAACTAGCAATACTTCATTGGTTTTTAACTTACTTAGGACTTTTCATAAATCGTAATAAAAAGCTTCTATTACTTCGTCTGATTTGTCTGCTGTGGGTGCCTATATTTGGATTATGTGATAGTTGTTCAATTTTATCGATAAAAGCGTTAAATGAATGAGGATGGGGTAATGAATATAAAAAACATACCTCACAAAAAAAAAGCATCTCTCTCTATCTCGAAACAATTCATATGATATGGTCACTGAAATGGATATGTTTAATAAATTTATGCAAACCGACAAAAGAAGGACAAGATGTAACAATTGCTCTAAGCAATCTACAAGAGAGAGTAGGTAAAGGTTGTGTAGTTGGTATCGCTACTTTGAAAAGCATAATTTATGAAGCTAAAAACAAATCACCTGGTCCTTCCTTGCAGCCACCGAGGAAAACCGTAAACAAACCTTTAACTTCCAAGGAATCCGGTATATTTGAGAAAGAAATAAGAGGATTTTGCTTAATTTCTTCCTCTGCTGTTGCCTTTTTCGTAATTATAAACCCTAAGTATTTGATTTTATCCTTCCTTTGATTGTTACATCGTCGTTAATCTGTAGATCTTCTATGTCTTCTTCACTTGTAGATAGGTACTCTGTTTTCGCGAGATTAATATCTAAGTTAGCCTTAGTATATTCTTCTTGTAGTTTCTTCATCATGTAACTAACGGTAACTTCATCTTCTTGGTCTTGTACAATCACTACTTGATTATCTGCAAAGCTTAAGGTATACAGGTATTCCTTTCGTACCGGTACTCCCATGCTTTTGCATATTCTTTTCCACATAGTCAAGGCTTTCTCTAAATATATTTTGAATAGGGTTGGAGATGTGGAACAACCCTGCAGGAGCCTTTTTGTTGTGGTGAAGTGTCCTATGATTCCTGTTCCCATTTAAATGGACACTTCATTTTCTTTATACAGAGCTTTTGTAGGTTCTATGAGTTTTATCTGTATTTATAATTTGTACATTGCCTCTCATACTATTGGGCAGACTTCGTTAACCCTTTAAGTGGTAGTGGTAGCTATAGATACCATATAAGTTTAAAGATTATTTTGGAACGACAGTCCGCTAAATTGAGCGTTATGAAATTCACTTAAAAATTTATACAAAATGAGTATCTCTGGTAAGAATGTATACCACGTCAACAAGAAATGCGCGCGAAAATCAGATATAACGATTAAGTTGGTATGTATAGCTACCAGTGCGCATTTCCGTCTACCATATTTTACCGAAATACCTAAGAAATACATCAGCCTCATAAAAATGACGTTGCAGGGTTTAAAAGCCGCAGTCAGAGTAGATGGAGAACTGACTCCCCTGTTTAACATCAACATGGGAGTAAGACAGGGAGATGCCCTATCAACCATGCTAGTCAACCTAGTTCTTGAGACAGTCATCAAAAAAACCAATATAACCAGCCATATAAACACCAAATCAGTACAAATTACTGCATATGCAGACGATGTAGCCATCATTAGTAGGAATAAGCCACGACTAATGGCAGTGTTTAAACAAATTGATCCTAAAGCAAGAAAAAGAGGTCTCAAAATAAACGAAGCAAAAACGAAGTATATGACAGTCAAAAGAATAACTGAGAATGAAAATAATATCACAATAGAAAACTATACTATCGAACGAGTGGATACCTTTACATATCTCGGCACAGAAATCAGTTAGAAGAACTCCGTAAGTAGCGAAATTAATGCACGTATTTCCAGCGGGAATCGTACATACTATGCTAATAAAAGATTGATGACATCGAAATTATTAGACAAAAGAACCAAAATGACTATCTAGAGAACACTGATTGATTGATTGATTTCACTAGTAGAACACTAGTCTAATGACGAAAAAAGATGAAGCCCAACTCAGGACATTCGAGAGGAAAATACTGAGGAAAGTATATGGCCCGGTACAAGAGGAAGATGGCACATGGAGAATCAGGAGAAACGACGAGGTTAATGAGTTAAATGAAGGTTATGACATTGTAAGATTTGTGAAAAGTCAAAGACTGTCATGGCTGGGACATGTGCAGAGACAAAACGATGCAAAAAACAACAAAGAAAGTTACAATGGAAGCCCATAGGAAGGCGAAAAAAAGGAAGGCCCAGAACGAGATGGTTGGATGACGTGGAAGACGACCTGAAAACAATGAACATAAGACAATGGAGAAGAAGGGCACAAGAGAGATCTGAATGGAAGTACATAGCCAGACAGGCAAAGACCGATCCAGGGTTATGATGCCAAAAGAAGAAGACGAAGAAGATATTACCTAAAACCGGTGGTTTGATATGAGAAATAACAAAAATGATCAGAAGCTCATGTCTCTTTTGCAGTTCAAAACTAATCTGGCAAATTCCCTTATTTTTACATTAACGTGTCAAAACCTCACAAGATCCCAGAGAAATTCGAATTAATATGACAATATAGGACAACTTTCAAAATTTAATTTTTTACCACTGAAAGGGTTAAAATGGCCATCTTCCAGCATTTTAATCGTTCCGTGACTCAGTATTTGTAACCGTAAAGAACATCTCTAGTTGGATGTCACGCAAAAGGGTCGTGTGTATCTACATTCACTTTTCATTTCTAAATATATATACGCCTCTGGCAAATAGCAACATCTCAGCTCATGAATATACAAAAGGAAAGATATTATATATTTTGAACCATATTTCACAGTAATTAAAAACAACATACACTGCCTAATATCGAAGGAAAATACGTACAAAAGAAAATAATGAGGTACGGTATTAAATGGTATATAATACAAAATCAAGGGTTTTAAAACAAACGAAGAGACTGCTGTAAGGTATGCATAAATGTTTATGAGATTTAATTAAATATTTATTTAAAACAGTCATTCCTTTCTCCAAATCTTCTTTGCATATTGTTCTGAAGGTATTTTATTTTGGCGTCTTAAAGCAATTACTATTTTAATAGGAATAAGCTACAATTGAAGTTTAAAGTAAGTTGATTGACGTTTCAATTTCTACTTCGGAATTTCTTCTCAAAATACAAACATAAATAAATTATAGAAATTTTGTTTTTTGTTATTTGCTGAAAAATTCTTCTAATAGTTTAATTTTATCTGACTCATTTATATTGACAATTCAGACATTAAAATTATTTTGTGTAACGTTATAAACGTCACATCTCTATTAATTTATATTTAAATAATTATTTCATTTTAATTTCTTTAGTAATTTGTTAATTTAACTTTGAAAATTAAGGCAATTATATCGAGCACAAGTTTAATCAAATCTTGCCCAAGTACTTTCGCTTAACATAGCATCTTCAGGAGCATTTCGTCAAATATGGGCTATCCAGCAAGCGTAGAATGCAATAAACATAGATGGTAACATACAATTGTATAAACACTACACTAGAACAATGGCAGTTTAAAATTAATAAAAACCACATTTTGGCGGTAACAAGAGAGAGAATGATTATTCTAACTTCATTTTAGTCTCCCACTTTCTGTCAGTTAAATATTCTAATGTAGTGGGAATATAATTTTTTTGTTTGCCTTTGAACTTCATAAAAGAAGGCAAAAATTATAATTAGACTCATTTTATGGTCTACACATTCTTTTGGGGTAAGTACTTTCATTGTGATATTTATTCTATAATTCTGACCGCATTTCCGATATCTGTAACCTTACTTTCTTTCGAAAGCATATTGTTTTTTTTATATATGCATTAGGACTCTTTAACAGAATTTAACTAACAATCATAGTAACAATCATATCTCATTTTATCCTTGCCATACGCTATTTGTTTAATTGTAACTTTGTAAGATGGCAAGGAAGTTAAACTCCTCTTGATGTGTCTCTAATGCTCCTATTCCTTTTGTGTTTTAGTTTATTGGGAATATTCAACGTTTTATTGGGAATAATTCACCATTTTATTGGGAATTTTATTGGACATATTAGCAAATTTATTGGCATATTGACAACTTTATTAGTACCAAAAGTATTACCTTTATTGGACTTTTTAACCTGAAAATACAACCACGTGTGACTGCAGCTCTGCAGATACTACAACATTCCATTGGAGGACCTAGCAGCTAGAACACACAAGTAGCCCATCGAACGAAGCAATAAGTATTACTATCAATTGTTAAGCTTTGGCAGGGTTAATTATTGTATTTTTTTTATTCTACATAAATATGTTTGGTTAAAATTTGTCTTATTTGCTATCAACTGAGAACTCAGGTTCAATCCCTATTTTAAGACAAGACGAACTCACCCTTGAGATACTGAGCTAGGGCAAGGTATAGACGATAAGCTCCCATGGTTCATTGAGGTATTATTTTTACAATAGTACTTCAATTCTCTTTGGTAGTCTTATCGTTACAATTGTCAATAATGCTGAGTTGCGTTCCTGAGACGGCTTTATTGTAATGTTACTTGCTAAAAAATTTTTCTAATAAAATAGGTAAAGAAATAATAAATAAGACTTACTCACAATCAATTTAATTTAACTATCAGACGACCGATTTCGTTTTCTACAATATGCAAAGCATCTTCAGGTCTCGATAAAAAGTTAAATAAATGCTGAAATGATAAAAACCCATATTAGGGTGTTGTCTAATAAAGATAAACAAATTAGATGTTGTAAATTTCAATAATTATGCAATATTACATGTCTGTGGTTTTATTTCAAAATGAGTAAGTTGAATAAAAAGGTATAAAAAGTTTAAACAGATAAGGTACGACCACAAAATTATTATAAAATAGTCTATTAGATTGTAATAAATTAATAAATGAGCAAATAAATAAACATTACTTACATGCCGGTACTCTATTAATTGATGGATGGTAGAACATGGTTGAGAACTACTATGTATTGTTTGAATGGAGAAAATACATAATAGTTTTCAACCATGTTCTACCATCCATCAATTAATAGAGTACCGGCATGTAAGTAATGTTTATTTATTTGCTCATTTATTAATTTATTACAATCTAATAGACTATTTTATAATAATTTGTGGGTCTTACCTTGTCTGTTTAAACTTTTAAAACTTTTTATACCTTTTTATTCAACTTACTCATTTTGAAATAAAACCACAGACATGTAATATTGGCATAATTATTGTATTTTACAACATCTAATTTGTTTATCTTTATTAGACAACAC
This sequence comes from Diabrotica balteata, assembly GCA_918026665.1. Taxonomy (NCBI): domain Eukaryota; kingdom Metazoa; phylum Arthropoda; class Insecta; order Coleoptera; family Chrysomelidae; genus Diabrotica; species Diabrotica balteata. The sequence continues at coordinate 128,778,755 of OU898284.1, read as the reverse complement.
CCTAATATGGGTTTTTATCATTTCAGCATTTATTTAACTTTGTATCGAGACCTGAATATGCTTTGCATATTGTAGAAAGCGAAACCGGTCATCTGGATAGTTAAATTAAATTGATTGTGAGTATTGACCATTCAGACATTAAAATTATATTGTTAAAATTGCTGAGTTGCGTTCCTGGGACGGCTTTATTGTAATATAGTTCATTCCATTAGATGAATCAACTTTAACTTGAGAATATCCGTCAGAAAAATCATAGCATGTGATTCGTCTTTAAAAAGACAAACACATGACATGGTGACAGTAAAATTTTCCTATTAGTGATTCCATAGTAAATCATATACACGTCACAGACGATATATATGAAAATTACTAAGTTCTCTAGAAGAACCGCGTTGAGAATTTAATGCTCGACGTTTCGGCACCCATTTTAGAGCCATTTTCAAAAAGGATACGGTTTCGTTCGAGTTCGGAGTCTCAATCTGCCTACTTTCCTCACTAGTGACGTACCAGTATCAAGTTCTGTATAAATACAAGAATCGTCAAACGGCACTGACGTCTCAATCTGCCTACGCCTCAGTGTCGAGTGACAACCGGTCTTAAATTTAACATATTACATATTATCTTCTTAGGTACATGTTCTTCATCGGCGTGTATTTGATAAAGTTCACAAGAAATATCTTTTAAAACGCACCATAAATCAATCAAATTTAATGTCCAATATTCAAAGAACAAAAGAGAAAAACCCGCTACGAATATAAACACGATAATGATAGAAGATTTCCAAACATTTCGAGTAATATCGTTGATTAGTCGGTATACAAACACTTTGAGGCTTTTAAGTTTATTTCCATCTAAATATTCTCGAGCCATTATCACCGAGTCGATGGGGGTAGAACTCTCTTCGAAACGTTCACGTTTGGGGCTTAAAACTCGATTGCCAAACAAAGAGCCCTTTACATTCATGATCGGGCAATTCATCCATTGCCAACGTTCCACTGTTACCCTGTTTGATATTCAACTGATTGTTTCGTTATGTTGTGAGGTGCTACAAAAGGCATTAGTACGTAATAGACGCGATTTAAGGGCCATTGTTCCATCGATGTTGCTCTCTCTTCAAATGCGGATTCAACCTATCGAAATGACGAGTGCTGAGCTGCGAGAAGGATTAACAGAAACAAAAACGGCAATTAAATAAAGATAAGACCCGAAAGATCTACACAAATACATTTTTGCGAAAGTATCCAATGTGTTATGAGTAATTAATAACATTAAAACGGTAGTTTGTTGCTCAAACTCTTGTCTTGTAAATTATTGTAAGTGACACAGAGTTGTAATGTAAGTTCCCATACTACCGTCATATTCGAGTAGTGTCTGTTCAAAAGTCGTATTTCACTTTTGAAATTTATTTGTTTTTAAGTTTTTTTTTACACTTGTGGTGTAAGATTACTCCCATAGGACGGTTAGGATTAAAGCAGCTGACCATCTATCCACCCCCTTCACTCCACAAGTGGGAGTGCCCCAAGGCTCAATACTTGCTCCAATATTATACACAGTTTACAATAGCGACATCTCCCGCCCACAGCAAGGATCAAAGTCTTTCTTCCTATTCGCTGATGATACGGCCATTTTCACTCAGGCTCCCACAGAGAGGGTGAGCGACGGTCTGTATTCGATAGATCGCAAGCCTACCTTGACAGGGTCGTGAAGTGGTGCAACAAATAGAGGGTTACTATAAACCCATCCAAAACCCAAGCCATACTTTTGAAATCTCCTTACGGTCGAGACCTCCGGGGCCGGATGACACTTTTGGGAGAAGACCTCGTTCTTAGGAACTCAGTCCTCTACTTTGGGAGTTCGTTTTACGAGAACTCTCGATTGGAAGACTGACGTCCAACAATCCATTGACAGGATGAGACAGAGGTTCAATCTCCTTAAAGTGCTATCCGGAAAACTAGGAAGAACGTCCTCATTGTTGCACACCTACAAGACTTTTGTTCACATTACAAGATCGTTCGGAATACTGTATAAAGTAAGTGATGTTTATCATAGTTTAGTTTCTTCTTATAGGATTTTAAATACACAAATTAACTTTGTTTTTCTATCTTCTCAGGATCTATGATGAAAGAAATCAATTGTGCATTAATTATACATGCCCGTATAATCACAAGGCTTCAAAAACTTTTAAATGTAAAACATTGACAGTACAAGACGTCATAAAAAACAGAAAGTTAAACGGTGTACAAAGGTAGATCAAGATGTTTATCCGTCTAGACTATTAGCACCATACGAGCCACAAAATCGTGGAAAATCTAGTCCAAGAGCAACGTCGAAAAATCGGAAGGTTAGTTGCACTAACCACCTGCACATATTTAAAAAAATGGCAACAATGTGCAAACAAGTATTTCAAAAAACATTTTCAATTAGTGAAATGGGGCCTTCTTCAAGAATCACAACATCTCTCTTGATACAAAAATAAGAATGCTGCGATGCTACGTCTTCTCTGTCCTTTTTTATGGTGTTAAATCCTGGCCTTGAACGAAGATATGTGTAGAAAACTGGAAGCATTTGAGATGTGGCTATATCGGAAAATGCTTAAGATGTAGTGGACTGACCAAGTCACAAATGAGGAGGTCCTCAAAAGAATGAATAAGAACCGAGAGGTATACCATCAAATTTCCAAAGTTATTTGGAAAACGAGATCCAGGAAGAAGAAAAACATCTTGGTTAAAGAACCTCAGAATCTGGTTCAATACAACATCTGTGCAGTTATTCCGTGCTGCTGCAGATAAGATAAAGATTGCCATGATGAAGGAAAACATTCGGAACGGATAGGAACGGATAGAAAACAACAAAAAAAGAAGAAGACTTCATTCTTTACTATGGTCTGTTTTTAAACCAGGAGGAGTAATTCAAATTTTCCGCGCCATAATGCTTGTTTGTAATTGGTCGAAGCGCAGGCAAGTTTACTCCACTAAATTATGACATATTGACACTAATGGCATTTGTGAAATTTTAAAATTCAAAATTTGTATCGACAATTTTCTGTATTTTCTGTGTTATTTCTTACATCGTTAGATTTTTCGTTTGCATTTATATAAAAAACAGTTTTTTTCAGAACTATTTAGCGACATATTAGTGTTATTAAGATAACAATATGGATTCAATACCAAGTACTAGTGGTAATTATTCTTCTCTACCTTAAAAACGCCGAGTAGATTTGGATCATTTATCATCAAATGAGAAATAATGTACTATAAACATGTACAAACATGAAAATTGATAATTCTGGAATAAAAATAACAGCCACGATAGTAAAAATAAAACAGGCAGCAGGTTAGTTTTACAGAATAGTTATTATTAAAATCAAAACTTACTAAAGTAATGTGCTAATTTTAGGTGTTGCGAATTCAACTATTTACAACAATAGAATTTAGAACAATTAAAGAATATAAGCAGACTGGAGCAGTAAAATTTCCTAAAAATATTGAAGGTCGACCTTATATTCTTGCAACATAGGATGAAAGAGTTAAAACATCTATACGACAGATAGTACACAGCTTCTTTTTCAAGAATGAAATGCTCACTTTAGGTAAAATTTTAAGTGAAATTAACAACCGCTCAGATCTTCCAAAATATGTGTCGTTCATTATTATATAAATTCTTTAACCAAATCAATTTGAAGTAAGTACAAATATCGTATGTAAATATGGGTTAGCTACAATTATATAGTAAAATTAACTAAAACATTTTATAGATTTCATTTTTATAATCAGGTATATTATTGTTACTATTAAATATTAAGTTTTAAGTTTTTATTTGTATACTCTACTGGAATGTTGTCAAGTATTTTGGTTCAACAGATATAAGAACATGGAAAGGGAAGAAAAGGGAAAAAAAGGATATTTTTACTTTACATATGCAGATTCAATGCAGCAAATATTACATAGCATAACTCTAGATTGTTTATCTTACTGTTTATAGGATGATTGATTTATTGTCTATATTATGAATGTCTTACCATAGTTATTTTTAGGGGAAATTATTCAAAGAATAGTTTATACATTGGGCTGCTGACCAAAAACAAAACTTTCTTGTTCAAATATCTGAAATAGATTCAGTTTTTGCTAAAAAAATAAATCAAGAAATTCAAAATGGTGTAGCTGTTCATTAATCTCACCAAGACATAAATGGAGAGATTTTGGAAGACTAATAAAATTATTAAATTTTTATTTTTACATTCATTCCGAATATATATATTATGCACAGAATATTATATAAATCGATTTCTGACTCTTTAAGTTGTTTTTGTAATAACTTGGACTTGTGATATGCGATAATAGTATTTAATGTGATATTTTTCTAGCTGATATTATATATAATAAATAGAGTTTACAGTGTTTATAAATTTATAAATGTATGATATTTATATCTAATTATCATAAGGAAAAAGTCAATTCTAAAACATGAAAAAACATGAAAAAGTCAATTCTAAAACAGTGAATGGGAAGGAATATGTAAAACAAACTGGCTGAAGCAATTCAGGAGATTGGATTATTAAGCTTAAAATAATGATCAAAGTCAAAGTTAATTCTTCTGGTGAGAAAAAAAAACCTAGATTCAAGAAATTAATCACACCAGAATAAGAATATGGTCTACTCAGTTTAAAAGAACAGTATTTCAGAAATCTTTGAACTCTCTCTAACTTTTTTGATACATGCATTTGCATAGCTTTGTTGCATATAAGATCTATTTGCAAATTAAAAAACACATTTCTGAGAAAAAACCATACTTAGATCTGTAACATTATTGACTCTCTGGATCAAAATATTCTCTTAAATTGAAGTACCATCGACTCAAAAGATCTATAAAACTGGATCACCGAATATTTAAATAATATATACATGGGACCAAATGTGAAAAAAGTCCTTTTTTATTGTAATAATTGTAATATATATTGGAAGTGAATTAAAAAATATTATTTCAAACATAAAGTTAGGTTAGAATTTACGTGTAAGGTTGTCCGATATTGATTACTCGATTACCGCAAGGCCGAGATATACAACAAAAAAAACAAGATGTATTTGGTGACTTTTCTAGTAACTTTCTTGGGTGTGAATCTGTCTTTTTAGTTTACTCCTCCTGGTTTAAAAAACAGAGTATAGTGCCCATATTCTTTTTTATTAGCTAGAAGGGTGTCAACAATATATTTTTTATAAGATGGTTTATGCTTTTTAATTAATGCGTACAATTCGACTTCTAATGGTTTTATATTAATTACCTCGTTCGCTTGGCCATAGCTGTTAAAGCTGCTTTTTTCTACAAAAATTTTTGGGCTAAGATCTATGGTTTTAGTCATTTTTAAATTTTAACTTCAGAACAATATTAAAAAATTTTTGGGCTAAGATCTATGGTTTTAGTCATTTGCCTACTTTCCACTAATTGTGGAAAACAATATTATTTTCTCCATACTGAATATTTTTACGAAATAAAAATATCCTTTATGAATAAAGTTTCATTATCTGGATAATTTAGCTCATAAATGATTATCTATGTAGAACTAGTTACAAACATCCCTAATGATGCTTTAATTGCACAACATTTTCAATTTGCTAACTCATTACGCCACGATATTAAATAATTTACCGAAATATCTAATAAACATTGTTCATGTCGGCTTTATCGAATAACGATCTGGGTAATTTTTTGTTCGCGTGTCTGCACCATGCCCACCCCTCGGTGAAATCCGAAATTATACGCCACATCTTTTTCCGCCAGAAATTTTCTTATCTGCTTCAATTATCGCCAGGTACTTTGCCCGCAACACAACAAAAATCGTCAAACAAAACATCAAAAGGATTAATATTCTGATTATCCTTTATTGGATCCTGTTCATTACCCACACAGGATGGAATCGGTTTTCGAATTGAAATTATCCTTATTCGGACCATTTCCGATTATAATTCGACAAAAAACGCACACAAAAGACCAGTGATGGATATCTGGTAATGGATTAGATCCACTGGCGGTCGAAATCACCTGGCTAAACTGATTGAACTAATATTTGAACGATATATGATAGAAGTTGGCAGAAAAATATTAAGTGTTATCTCTATTTTCGCAATTTATAAATCGATGATCTAAATCATACCAAAACAGGGATACAACTGTGTTGCAATATGAAGATTGGAAATTTGATGTTTGTAATGTTGCCAGATTTACCACTTTTCTGATATCATTTGCCACTTTGTTTTCTAAATACGACAACCTGTACGTCGTCGTAAAGGTAAAGCCGAAGATACATTTAGCTACATGGAATGTCAGAGGAACCTTTTATGAACGTGCGTTAAAAGAACTAATGAATGAGGCAAGGGAGTATAAAATCGATTTAATGGCTCTTCAAGATACAAAACAATTAGGATCGGAAATAACTAATATAGAAGATATGGTGCTCTTTAAAAGTGGAGGTAAAGATAGAATGCTTGGAACTGGTTTTTTAGTAGCTAAACGTATCAAGGACAAAGTGATAGCTTTTAATCCTATCTCTGATAGGATGTGTTCAACACGAATTAAAAGTAAGAAAAAGGAATTGGAGTATAATCAATATTCATGCACCGTCAGAAGACAAGGACGACGAAATAAAAGATCTTTACTATGAGCAGCTCAATGATAAATGCGAGCGCCTACCTAAACGTGATGTAAAAATAATAATGGGTGATTGTAATGCTAAAATGGGAAAAGAACCTCTGTACACTGCAATAACTGATAACTATAGTAAACACGAAGTAACAAACGATAATGGTCAAAGACTTATTGGATTTGCCATGGAGAAAAACATGGCGGTGAGAAGCACACAAGTAAAATGAAAAGAGATATACAAAGGTACGTGGGTCTTCCTAGATGGAAGGACGGTGAATCAAATAAGGTCATGTTATAATTGAAAGTTAATATATGAATATCGTTTAGAAGGTAAGAAGTATGAGAGGAGCTGAAATCGACTCGGACCATTACCTCGTTAAAGTCACATGTGGGAGAAGGCTGGAAGAAAAAAAGAAATCGAACCATAAAACGAAAAGAAAGTACAACATTGAAAAACTTGAAGAAGTAGAAAACAAAAAATAAATATGAAGAAGAAATAAATAAAACTCTACAACAACGTGACCAAAATTTATAGACAGATCAAGCCTGGAAACAAATTAAATCTGCCGTAGGAGAAGCTAGCGAGAAAATAGTTAAGTGCGACTCCAAGAGAAGTACAAACAAAGATTGGTTTGACGAAGAGGGTCAGGCAATAGCAAAGGAAAAGAAGAAGATCAGACAACAAATAACAGATAATAGAGAGTGTAAAAAACAAGAATATAGAATAATTCGAGGAAGATTGAAAGCTCTGTGTATAAGGAAGAAGAGATACCACAATGAGTTGAAATTAAAAGAGATAGAAGAGAAGTTTAAAAACAAAGAGGTGAGGTCGTTCTATCAAGAAGTTAAAAAGATGGGAAAATGTTAAGTCCTGGTAAAAATGACGTATGCATAGAAATGATTAAGTTTGGTGGAGAACAACTACAAGGAAAAAATATATCAGCTACTAGTGCAAGTGCAAGTGTGCCTTTTTCATAAAAAAGGAGACAAAGTGAAGTGTGACAACTATAGAGATATAGCATTACTCACGGTATAAAAAGTCTTGGCAAGAATATTGAGAAATAAACTAAATTGTTACACGGAAATAATTATACACGAATAACAGGCCGGCTTCAGAAAAGACAGATCTACTGTAGACCAAATCGTCTCATTAAAGGAGATACAAACGACTTGTTATGAAGGTTTAGTTCCTCTGCATGTTTTTTCTGTGGATTTTAGATAAGCATATGATAGAGTCGATAGAGTCAAAATGTATCGAGCAATGGAACATTTGGTTATACCAAAGAAACTGATCCGGTTAGTAAAAATGACATTAAATAACTATAAGTGTAAAATTGCTTGGCAGAGTCACATATCAATTAACGGTTGCAAAAGGCTTGAGACAGGGATATCCTTTATCCACTACATTATTCAACTTAGTGTTAGAAACTGTGATCAGAAAATGCAACATGAAGGTGGAAGAAACAATCATGAAAATGAGCACCAGTGCTTGGCATATGCTGACGATTTAATGATCCTAGGAAAAATCGAGAAAGACTTAAGAAGAGTTGTGAAGAAAATCATCGAAGAAGCACAGACATTCGAATTGGAAACTAAATGAAGACAAAACCAAATATATGATCATGGGAGAGACAGAAGGGAAAAAAGAAGACTTTGGTGTGAGGTCTGTAAGTGGTAAAAGCTATAGTTTTAAAAGGTGGACAAATTTGAATACTTGGGTGTAGTTTTAGATGAAAAAGGAAAAGAGAAATGGGAGCTCGAAGACAGAATAGCAAATGGGAATAAAAAATTAGGTAGTTCAAGAGCACTACTGAACTAAAAATACGTTTCTAGACAAGGTAAACTCAGAATATATAAAACAGTAATTCGACCCACAGTAACATATGCCGGTGAGACATGGATATTAAATAAGAAGGAAGAGGATACTCTGGAAAGATGGGAAAGGAAAATACTGAAACGCATATTCGGAGTACGGAAGACAGAAGATGGTTGGGAGAGAAGAACCAACAATGAATTAATGGCTTTATACAAAGAACCTACCATTACCAAGTTCGTAAAGTCGCAAAGAATCATATGTTTGGGACATGTGGAAAGAATAGCAGCAAACAGAATGCCCAAACTAGTAATAACCAGAAAACTAATCTGCCCCAAAGAGAAGAGGTAGACCCACAACGAGGTAGATTAGTAAAGTGGAGGAAGACCTTAAACACGTGAAGGTGAGGGACTGGAAAAGAAAAGCACAAAATAGAAGCAAATGAAGAAATATTGTCTACCAGGTCCTTCACAGTAGTTAAGAATGTTGTATATACATATTTAAGTTAAAGTTTTGTTTGAAATAATTGTAATTAGTTAATATTAGGATTATGTTTTAAAAAAATGCCCTAGGCCTTAACGGCCTGTTGTGCGTAAATACTAGAAGAAGAAGACGACTTCATTATAGAATATACTTCTTGTTCATCCAAAAATAATACTACAACCTTAAACCATAAATCTCAATTCTACAGGAAAATGTACGCATACATCGTTAATATTTCAGTACCCTCTCTTACTTCCCCCACACACGCTCATGCATTAATCACATCGCGTCACGTGACATATATAATGCTCGTCAGTCTTTTGTTGTTTTGTTAGATTTACCTTTAGATACCGAAGTTTATTCAATTACTTTTTTGTTGATACGAGATTCCCGAGCAGATACGGGGGTTCAAGCTCCTTACTTGATACGCAACCCTCTTTGGAAGGGAGATATGAAAACAGTAAAAGCAAAGACTTTATTTTTTTGTCGTAAACCGAGGCTGTCATGGCGTTAAAATAGTTAAATGGATATTGATGGTGTATTAGTATACCGTGTGCTGGAACAAGTGTTGCCGTTTTTTATTAAAATCCACAAGGAAAAATAAATGTCTGTAGTTGACTGTGTACCATGAATACAAGTGTTTTATTTAAAAATCCTTTATAAAAAATATATCATTAAAAGACCCACAGAACGTTTTCGTGCTTAAAATCCATCGTCAGTGTAATATTATCAGGTGTACATGAGTCAAGTCGCTAAATATCTTAGTAAAAACCCTTAAAAAGTTACAAATGTGTTTTTGTTACAATTGTAGCATTTCGATTTACTTCGAATTACCCTGTCTATGTTAAAACAACGAAATGTTTTCTCAATCCTTTTGCGTCGATGGGATTGATAATATAAATATTTCTGGTCTGTATATAATAATTTTAATTGCATTCTTTTGATGTTGATATCGCCTAATATTGCGCGTCAAATAAAAATAAACATTTTCACTTAGATTGGTGAGAAAGTTATGCGGACAAGAGACTGGTTTTTGAATGATGACTGTCACTCTGCAATAGACAGCTATTGTGGTTTCATTGTTTGAAACAGGTTTCATTGTTTAGTCCGGATTTTTCTTTTTCAAATTTAGGCTTAAAAGAAACTTATTTAGACTTAAAAAACGTTTTAGCAACCACCTTTACCAACACAATAACAGTTTTTTAATTAATTTAGTCACATGTCACCGATAGTTCAATTATTAACAGGAACAAACACATTAATCAGTCAATGATCGAATAGATAGTGCATCAACAAAGTGAATATTACTGAATAATCCACGTGTCGCCTATATATTTCATTTGAAAGCTAATCAAACATCTGACCATAGTACATGCTGCCATCCGCAAACTGTCCTACCTGTAATACATTTTTGATAAAGCCTAGCAATAATTTCCCGAACTAGACCCCAAGTTCGGACGTCACCATTCGCAGCGATTCCCTCTGTTTCTCTCTAATATTAAACATATCAAACCGGAAATTACTAAACGTGATCTCATAATCCGTTCTGCATTCACAGCATCAAAATATAATTCGGAATGCTCTCTATTATATTTTGAATAATTCACAGTGAGCTCCGACAAACGCAAAAGGCAACACACAGAGACTTTCCCTTAATTCCCATCCTGAACGGTTATTATTCAAATTTTCGAATAACGCTTAATGCAGACATTTATTATTCATTTAGAGGGATCTACGGATCTTTGGTGCTGTCTCGCGCCGCTTTTCGTATTTGTCCGTTCGTTTGTTTTGTCCTCTTCGAACGAAAATATAGTTGTCGTTCAAAGACTATTGCTACATAACAAACACAGCAAAATTCTAATTGAAATACAGATAATTAGCCTCAAAAAAAATACACAGTCTACAAAGATGTACTCTTGTATATTATGTTGTAGATTGTAGATTTCACTGGAGTTATCTCGTTTTGTAAAAAAATTTTCGACCTGATATAATGTGTATATATAGAAGACCATTTAGATATTATCTTTTTGTGAATAAGCGGAATTATTTGCAGAGATCAAGAAGACCAGATGACCTAGGACCAGAAGCTTCTAGGACTAGAAGCTTTGAAAAAAAGTGTATTAATAGTTTTGGAGCTATGTTTGTCACGTCAAGTTCTAAAACCTTTGTAATAATGTTTAATACGGACTGTTGTACATCTTTATTATTTTTACTTTCAGTAATACAGTATCATCATAACTTAATCTAAAGTACATAATCTCTATTCATGCCAAGAGACCTTGTGTCGCCTGTCCCATGTCATAGTCCTGTCATGACTTTACATTCATGAGCTATTCAGTCTCATGACAACCTTTTACAGTTATCTAGGTTTCAAAGGCGAAAAATTACCTTAATTTAACAGAATCTGGATTTCTTTGTCAACTTTGCCCATTTTAATAAGATGTTATTCCATTGGGCAGTATCCAGTACGAACTTTATGAAAGTCTATGATCTGATTTTTGTGTTATTTGGCTTTTCAATCTATCTATACTATAGCTCCTCATTCCAATTTGAGCCCTGGTCTATATTAGCAAACCTCACATCAATAGCTCACTGTTTGCCAGATTATGGTCTTGTAGATTTATGTCTTGTCAGATTATGGGATGTAATGGAATAGTGAAGTGCAACATATAGCTACTATTAAACAGAACTATTTCGTATATTAACCAACAATTCTAATACAAGCCTATTAGGGCCTCAAAACAGCAAGCGTATGCAAGACTGCTACAATTAGAGAAGAAATTTCAAAGAGACAGAAACCTAGAAAAAGAGTACAAAAAATCTATGAAGGTATATGAAAATTTAGATCACATGAAATTGAATAAAACCAAAACCATAAATAAGCAAGACTATTACCTTCCTCATCATGCAGTAACAAAAGAGGACAGTATCACAACAAAATGCAGTGCCGTGTTAGATGCTTCCAGTAAAAGTTCAACAGGAATCAGTCTCAATGATATAATGCAATCTGGACCTCGTTTGCAACAAGATCTTACAAATATATTATTAAATTGAAGGTCGTACAAAATAGCATACACGGCAGATCTAGAGAAAATGTTTAGGCAAATAAAGATAGCTGAAGAAGATCAAGTTTACCAGAAGATATTATGAAGACAGTCTGTAAAAAAACCAAAATTTTTTCTCCACAACTTCAACATTTTATTATATTTAACATCGTTGATCGACAAGAAGCGGACAAAGGGGCATTATAAAACGATTCGAACCTTATAACTACGTTCGAATCTGCCCATTGGTCCATGTTGGTTTGTCCACATTGGTCTTGTTTGTTTCGTATATCAACCAAAAATTCAATTCAACTATAAATTGAAATTAAACGTGGAGTGAGACAGGGATGCGTATTGTCGCCATTTTTTTTAATGCCAACTCCGATTCATTTTAACACCGGTCTCTGAAGGTGACCAGAATAGGTATGGAAAAAAGTGCGGTCTAACAATGAACGTCAAGAGGACGAAATTTATGAGAATGTCGAAAACTCAAAGATATAACGAGAATCTTCTAATAAACGAAACCAACAAAAATTGGAACCAAGAGTTAGGTTGGCGAGGTGGTATGTTTTTTCGACTTTGTTTTATGGAACGGAATCTTGGACCTTAAATGCAACAACAATGAAAAAAACCGGAATCATTCGAATTGTAGGTGTATAGAAGAATTTTGAAAATATCGTGGACAGAACACGTCACAAATAAAGAGGTTCTGAAAAGAACGAGGAAAGAAATAGAAATTTTAAATACAATTAAAACAAGAAAATTGAAATATCTCGGACATATTACACGTTAAGAGAGATACACCTTGCTCCAACTGATTATGCAGGGAAAGACCAAAGAAAAGAGAAGCATAGGGAGGCGTAGAATGTCATGGCTGCGCAACCTGAGAAAGTGGTACAGATGTACATAAAATGAATTTTTCAGAGCAGCCGTTTCAAAAGTCCGAATAGCTATGCTGATTGCCGACTTCCACCACGGAGATGGCACTTATAAAAGACATTTGTCATGGATTAAGAACGATGAAGAAAAGAAGCGAAGAAGTACAAAGATGGACGTTCTACAAAGTTGATCAGATAGATATTTCCATATATAAATAAAAAGTTATAAAACTGTTAATAGTTGTAGCGTTTTATATTTAATGTGTATATAAAAGATTTTTATAATACATCCCTGTTCGTTTATCTCGTCAGTACTCATAAAGATTGCCTAAAATCTATGTTTGTCTTTTACGGAAATCTTAAATGCGTAAATAACGCTGGATATATTTTTTGTCTATGTGCACTTTCAAATCCCATAACCTTTTGTTACAAAGTCAGGTAGAACTCCAGTTTAAAAACTACGCGCTATTTTGTTAATTTGTATTATGTTATATCTATTTCGACGAAGTTTTTTGTCGCCTAGAGGATTATATTTCATGATGCCCCCCTAATATAAAAAAGAGTTTTTATTTGTCTTTCGTCATTAAAAAGCAATAAACTGGAATATTTAAGAAGTTGTTTTGGTCGTTTATAACGAGGGTCAGATTTTTTTGTTTGTTTTAAGTTTGTGGATGACGGACTAACTGCGGGTAAAAGGGGTGATTCGGGTTCGAATTGGGAGAATGAACGCGGGGCGTCAGTCAAGCTAGATTTGGTCGGAGGTGACGGTCATTATGTAGTTTTGACAAAAAAAATACCTGCAAAAAATTTGTTGAATGTAGTGAAATTTATTCTCTGTAATGTGTCAGTTTATGAAAGAGTAATCACTATCATTTTGCAAGGTATTTAAGAGATTTGTTGTCGCCTGCAGCAATTCTGATGTTCAGTTTCCTTTTTTTTTTAAAGTCCAGTCTGAAGTTTGTATCTAGTGCCGCCCATTTTAATCCTCCATGTCTTGAAGCAGTCCTTTTGTTCGTGTGCAGAGATTCAAAGTCCAGTTCTCCCAGAATTTTTCAAGTCCAATAGATCCAGTTCCCGACCTCAGACATTCCGAGTGAAATTTAGTGAAATTTAAAGGTAACTTTTGTGTTTAAATTTTAAATTCAATATGGACATTTTTAATTTTTGCTTTCATTAAAAATAAATAATTTGTAATAATTAAAGTTTTATATTATTTTTGTCGTAGCTAAAAATTTTGATAAAAAGGATATCCATAAAATTTTGATAATCTAAATTGGCCATATATAACCTAGGAACTATTTCAACATTTTTGTAGCAACCTTTTATGTAAACAAAGAACATATAAGTTTTTATTAATTTGGATTGTGTTGTATAATATGTTCTTGTAAAATCTATATTTTTGATAACTGTTTTGTTTGAGACAAAAATAAGCGTTTAATTTGTTTCTCTGATTTATTGTGAGTTGTTATTTGAAAAAGATATGTTTGTGATGTTCTATAATTATTTCCCTAGTTACAACTAGTGGTTGTAATAGGCATAATTAGGCACCTTAAGTGGCGCCATATATTAAATTTCTTGAGGTGTTTCCGGTTTATTTTCATTCTGTTTGTCCCAAGAGATTTGTATAAGTACCCCTTTATTTATTTTTTTTTGTAGTTGCCCCAATCCAACCCTCATATCTTCAACTTATCCACGACCCAGCTCTCCAACAACCAACTGAGTGCCGTACGCACTTGTTTTGATCTATTTTGTTTGCCCAATTTTCTACCCCATGTTCTTACCCTGTGGTAAGAAAAATAGTCATTACATAGTAAAATTTTAAAAGTTTCGATATCGAAAATTTTGTAGCGAGTCTGGCCCTGAGCAACAAAAGACATACGTATCCTATCCATTAAAATTAATTATTTAAAATGACGGCGGATGGCGCGGAAAGCCCGAAACAAGACTTTCTAATGTTCCATTAAATTAGGTAAATGGTTGGCGGGTTTTAATTATATGGAGATAAAACGAAAAGGAAACGGCGAAATGAAATGGGAGCTAGCAAATATCAGCCCAAATCAGACGAATAAACAGCAAGGCTTGAATTTATTTGACGCGATGAGTTTCAGTCAATAAGTGAAAATGATGCTAATTAAAATGGCGGAGATAAAGAGAGAAAGACGGAGATACCGAGATATAGAGGAGAGAGAGAGGGGAATAGAAATAAACCATAACTGAGGGGCTTTATTCCAAAATCAACAAATCCTTTCACGTAGCTACCCAATTTGAAAGGAAGAGTTGGTTTATTTTACTCTACGATTACGAATATAAGTTACGAGGAGTGTATTAAGTAGTGTGCTTTAATTCTTGATGCTAAGTAAATGTCACAGAATACAAAGGAGCATATTTATTTAACACACAACGATAAGAAAGTCATTTTAAATGAAATCAAATCAGGAGGGTAATTCCAGCAATAATCGACACAAGTCGGTGGGGTCATCCTCTCCGATTTGGCTGAAATTTAACACACATGTTGTACTAGACAAAAAAACATGAATGTCAAATTTTCAGACTTTAATATTCAAAATGGCGGCCGTGGCGCACTATTGAAGTTTCACGCTTTTTATCAATTTTTTTTCGTGTTTCGCCGATTTTTTTAGTACAGCGAGCTAAATATGCTTATACAAATATTTACTATATGTTTTCCAATGTAAAATTTCCCACTGAACACGATCCCGATGTCAGAATTGCCATATGACGTCATGTAAAGCCACAAAATGCGAAACCAAGCGCTTTTTTTTTAAATTCATATCTCAAAAACACCCTCTTTAATTTTTTTTCAAATTTTCACAAAAGACGATTTAATACAAGTACTTTCGAATAAAAGTTGTCTCAGAAATCCTTTTTATATGTTTGAAGCCGCTGCGCCCTATAAAAGTCAAAAAAACGCGATTTTCCCGCCTTTCTTAGCGCTTTTCCTTTGTTTTTTCAGCTTCCAAATAACTTTTAGAGGTTTTCTGACAACGAATTCGAATTTTACGGAAAATTTTACACAAAAAATGACTATTTTGAATTTATTTACCACCGATTTTACCGTTTTATAGGGGGCGACACATTATTAAACGCAGAATTGCGCGCTGTAATCAATATATTTTTTGCGTTAGGATTTTATTAATATACATATTATAATATTTGTTCGTCTATATACACAAGGGTGTGTGTGTGCGCGCGTTTATATATATATATATATAATATATATAATATATATTATGCTTATATATATTATCATAATTAAATAAATCACCAAAGCCGTTATAATTGTGATATAATATTACTTTATTGTAATAATTAATACTTTATTTGTCATTTTTCTGTTTTATAAAGAGACCAAAGTTACATTTTGTCCTACCTAATTGTACTTGAAGGTGATTTTTATGTTCGCACATAGGTACATATTAATTATGGCAATAAACGTTTTTATTTTTATTTTTTATTTTTATCTATATAGCCAGCAGTGGGAAACACGCCGCCTAGTGTTGAATATAGTAGTGAGAGAATTTCAAACATATACATTACTGTAAGTATTCTAATAATGTAATACATACTTTATATATACGTATATTACACACAAACATCCTTGTGTATATAGACGAACAAATATTATAATATGTATAATAATAAAATCCTAGCGCAAAAAATGTATTGATTACAGCGCGCAATTCTGCGTTTAATATTGTGTCGCCTCCTATAAAACGGTAAAATCGGTGGTAAATAAATTCAAAATAGTCATTTTTTGTCTAAAATTTTCTGTAGAATTCGAATTCGTTGTCAGAAAACCTCTAAAAGTTATTTGGAAGCTGAAAAACGAAGGAAAAGCGCTAAAAAGGCGGTAAAATCGTGTTTTTTTTTTAATTTTATAGGGCGCAGCGGCTACAAACATATAAAAAGGATTTCTGAGACAACTTTTATTCGAAAGAACTTGTATTAAGGCGTCTTCTGTGAAAATTTCAAAAAAATTAAAGAGGGTGTTTTTAAGATATGAATTTTTCAAAAAAGCGCTTTGTTTCGCATTTTTTGGCTTTACATGACGTCATATGGCAATTCTGACACCGGGATCGTGTTCAGCGGGAAATTTTACATTGGCAAACATATAGTAAATATTTATTTAAGCATATTTAGCTCGCTGTACTAAAAAAATCAGCGAAACACGAAAAAAAAATTGATAAAAAGCGGAAACTTCAATAGCGCACCACGGCCGCCATTATGAATATTAAGGTCTGAAAATTTAACAATCATGTTTTTTTGTCTAGAACAACATGTGTGTAAAATTTCAGTCAAATCGGAGAGGGTGACCCCACCGACTTGTGTCGATTATTGCTGGAATTACCCAAAAGGAGTTTTGATACATCTAAAATTCAACAAGTACTTTGAAGTACCTTCTACTTGATGCCATGTCATACTTAATAATGAGTACCATAAAAGTAAAACAAAAAATGTATTTTCCAGATTTATAAAATCTAACATAATGTAACCGAATTGAAATTATCCTCTCTTTATTCTAAAGAAAAATTTGAGAATACGCCATTTTGAAGATTTTTCTATCTTTTAATAGATAAAATTCTCATTTCTTCGATTTTCTACAGTATATTTTGATCATCGAGTAATAATAAAACAGATCAAAGAGGACATTAAAAAATATCAAGAAGACCGTATAGAACAAATCATAGAGAAAAACCGAATCTCAAATGCATCAAACCGAAATTAGGAAAGAAAAACATAATACCCATTAAAAATGAACAAGGACAACTAGAAAAGAAGTAAATCTGACATTGCAAACTCAATTAAAAAGTTCTATGCCGATCTGTACTGTTCCAGAAACGATCCCTCTCCTCAAAGCTCAAAAAAGCTCAAACTCCTCAAAGCAGAACTTGAAAAGGCAGATAACAAACGTCAACTCAGAAGTGATGTCCGAAATAAGCCACAAAGAAATAGAAAGAGCAATAAAAGAAATAAAAAGGAATAAAGCTCCTGGAAGCAATGGAATCCTAGCAGAAATACTAAAGGAAGCCGGAGAAGAAGTCATCACATATCTCAAAATACTATTTAATCCTAGGCTCGCCAAGAATTCTCTTTCAGTCGTCCCTATCCATCCTTCCTTCGCCAAGCACGTATTTCCATATTTCTCATATCTTGGTCTATGTTATCTAGGAATCATGTTCTGGGTGATCCTCTTCTTCTTTGACCAATTGGTCTATCAAGGAGCATCTATCAAGGGTTAGTTTGGTTAGACTTACCAACTGATTTGGTACTCCTAGGTCTATCATTGCTCTAAACAATTCTCTTCTATTTACAGAGTGGTAGGCTACCTTGTAGTCTATAAATATGTGGTGCGTGTCTACACCGTATTCCAGTGTTTTCTCTAGAATTTGTCTCAGGGTTGAAATCTGATGAATTGTTGATTTACCACCTCTGAAACCAGCCTGGTATTGTCCTATTATTCGCTCTGCATATGGTGCCATACGATGGTATAGTATATTGGAGAATATTTTATACGCTGCATTTAGGAGCGTAATTCCTCGATAGAGCATTCAAAGATATCTCCCTTTTTTGTGTATGGTGCAAAGTATTCCAATATTCCAATCACTGGGAAGGGACTTCTGTATACATATTTCTTTTATAAGCTGCTGTATCAGGATCGTTGGTGGATTCTCCTCTCTCTCGTCTGCTTCGCTTATCTCATAGCTTTCGTCTTCCGGGTTTTCTTTTTCTTCCTCTATATTAAGTATGTGGTTAAAATATTCCGTCCATCGATTTAGTACGTCTGTTCTTGTTGTGAATCGCCATTCAAACTTGTACATTGATTTGTGTTTGCCTTGAATTCTTTTCTGTTGATGTTAACTTTTTTATAGAATGTTCTGAATTCTTTCTCTCTGTTGAGGTTTTCTAGATATTGAAGTTCTTTTTTTTAACTAGTTTCGTTTCCTTATTCTGTGTATTTTCTTTTCTTCTCTTCTGTTTATCTGGTAATTCTCTACACTTGTTCTAGTTCTGCTAAAACAATACTAATACACAAAAACCCCAGCTACCCCAAAAGGCAATACCGTATTTCAAATTAGATTCAATTAGGGCCACATAAACACTTTTTGCAATCTTTAAATCTAAATGGTGAGCAACTGATTTGACCGCAAAGCAACCCGATGATATCTTTTTGCTTAAATATACAGTGTGTTGCTCAAATTTAAGTTTATTATCAATATAGAGACCTAAAAATTTGTTTACGGTATCAACACAAATGCCTTCATTGCCCAGAGTAATGTTCTTTAGATCATTCTTAAAAGAAATTAATTTAGTTTTTGAAAAATTAAATGTCAAATGATTAGCTTTGCACCATTCTAAAATTTTTTGCATATCACTACTAATAGTCTTGTTCAGTAGTGTAGAGTCCTTGTTTTGCCATAAAATTGTGGTGTCATCTGCAAATATAGTAAACCGGCCATTAATGTCGAGGTTAGTTATATCGTTAAAATATATCAAGAAAAAGATAGGACCCAAGACAGAGCCTTGAGGTACTCCACAATTAATAAAGATATTACTAGAGTAGCGGTCATTGATTGATACAGACTGGCATCTGTCTTCCAAGTATGAACTGAACCACTTTAGAGCAGTGCCTCTAAAAGCATATCTTTCCAGTTTATTAAGTAGTATTTTGTGATTGACACAGTCAAAGGCTTTAGATAGATCACAGAAAACTGCGGCAGCAACATAATCGTTATTTAAGTCTAAGTATAGTTTTTCCATGAATTCGAAGATGGCATCATATTTAGGTACTTTTTAATAACTGGAAACCGAATTGGAATGAAGAAAGTAAATTGTTTCTGTAAGAAAGTCATTCGGATTTTTACCAATTTTTCTACATCCTTTGAAAGCGACGGTAACAAGGAGATAGGACGATAATTAGCAGGTAAATCGTGGTCACCACCTTTATACAGAGGAATAACTTTAGCACATTTTAAACAATCATCAAAGTGACCCGTTGAAAAAGATGTGTTAATTGCCTCCGATAAAATTCTCAGAACATTATCAGGAAGAAGGGATAAAACTTTAGATGGGATATCATCCCAGCCTGAAGCCATGGGATTTTTAATGCCTTGTATAATATTTTTTATTTCAGCCGAGTTAGTGGGAAGAAAGTAAAAGGGATTTGTAATGATTATTGATCAGAAGAAGAATTAATTTTTCCAGCGAGTTCTGGACCTAGCGAGCAGTAATATTTATTCAGATCACTAGAGTGTAAGATTATTAGCTATACGCCAAGATTCCTTTTGTTTATTATTGGCATTTTCCATTCTAGATTTAAAAGATATACATTTGACTAATTTAGTTACTTTCCTATATATGGACCTATATTTATAGAAATATATCAAAAATTCATCATTGCATATTATATGTTTTTTAATGTAATTTAACATGTCTTAAGTTTTTGCAGGAAATTCTAATTCCTTCAGTAACCCAAGTTTTCCTACTTTTTGATTTAAGAATTCTTTTTTGAAATGCTAAATTGAAAATCTTCATGAGAGTGTGATGAAATTGATGAAGCAAATCAGGAGAGCAAAAAATATTATTTCAATCTTCTTGGATTACATAATTTGATAAAACTGTCAAAATTACTTTTGCTGAAAATCCTACCCCATCTGGCCATATAAGGTGGATTCTGAAGGGGTAATACACATAAAATGGGATCATGATCTGATAAAAAATAGGGAATTACTCTGCACACAGCTAGATCTGGATGTAAATTAGTACAAATATAATCTAATATGCTGTTATTTCTGGTTGAATCGGTAACCAGCATGCTCATATTAAAACTATTAACTAAATCTGTAATGGTAATAAACATAGCTCTGTGATGAAATCCTGACGATATGCTGAAGATACAGTTCTCCTAACGGGAACGCTAGTAGAACTACAACATCTCGTTCAAAGTCTCAATATATACTGTAACAGTTACGGCTTGAAAATTAATTTGAAAAAAACTAAATTTATGGTAATCACGAAATCAAAGAACATCAGAGCTAATCTTGTAATAGACAATACAACGATTGAGCGTGTGCCCTGTTATAAATATCTAGGTGCTTGGATCACAGACGATACTGATCAAACAAAAGAGATTAGATGTAGAATAAAAATCGCTAGATCAGTCTTTAATAGAATGCGCAAACTCTTTTGCAATCGTGATATCAATATAAAGTTACGAATACGAATGCTGCGGTGTTATGTCTTTCCTACCCTGTTATATGGAGTTGAGGCTTGCACACTAAAACAGTTGACCATAAAAAACATCGAAGCTTTCGAGATGTGGTGCTATAAGGCGCATTCTCAGAATATCATGGATAAACCGCGTCACTACCATGCAAGTACTTCAAACTTTAGACAAAAGATGCGAAATTCCAAATGAGATAAAAAATAGAAAGATGGAATACTTGGGGCACATTGTGAGAGGTGAAAAGTACGAACTTTTAAGAAATATCAAGCAGGGCAAAATTAAGGGCAAAAGAAGTGTGGGAAGAAGAAAAATATAGTAGCTTTGTAATCTACGTGAATGGTTCGCTAGAATCTCCGCTAGAAGTGGCACGAGAAGAAGAAGTGATGAATCCAGATAATCAATATTAAAGTCACCTGTCAATATAATAAAAGCATTTTGTGGAATTTTTTCAAGCAAGGATTCCAATCTTTGAAGGAATAACTGAATAATAGACTTAAGGGATCTGTATACATCAATGAGAAAAAGTATTAAGTTTCTTACTGAAAGTAATAGAGAATTCAAATTCAGATTCAATGCAAAGGTGGTTAAATTTATTGTAATCAACAAAATTGAATTTATACTAAAACGTTGTATTAATTAAAATGTGCCTCCATGGATGCTTTCAGATCTGCAAAATTTAGATATTATGGAGTAATTTCAGACATTTAGAAAACCAGCTACAGGAACTAGAAAGGCTCAATTCACAAAGCGAAGCGCGAAAATTTTATAAAAATGTGAACCACAACAGAAAAGATTTTAAACCTATAATAACCATAATAAAAAGTAAGTAAGCCGAAATTATCAATACCCCCTCTGTGGCTCAGTGGTAAGAGCGCCTACCTTTAAACCTAAAGGTCGTGAGTTCGAATCTCACCTGGGTGGAAATTTTCGTTTATTAAAAAAAAAAATTAATAGATAAAAATAATTTCTATCCTTGTGTGATCGGTACTCACCGGAGGGACCGCAGACGTTCGGATACCATTAGCGTCTCTTAGTAAAGACAATGACGTCGACTTTTGCTAAGTATCAAGACAATTCCTCTACACACACAAAACACACACACACACATACACACACACACACACACACACACACACACACTACATTAATAAACTTATCTTGATTGAGACTGGCTGAATGACAATTGTCCAAGCCAAAACACACACACAAAAAAAAAAAAGAAATTATCAAGAGCTGGATCAAATAGTGGAGAGATGGGCGGAAAATTTTGCTGAGAAATTAAATATAGGCAACCAAGTAGTGACTGACATAAATGACCATAGTGGAGACGTAGAGTATGAGAGGGAGAAAAGTAATATATCAACAGAAGAAGTTGCCAATGCAATAAAAAGGTTAAAAACAACAAATTCAACAACTGTTCAAGTATGGAGCAAACGTGCTAAAAAAATACATAATAAAGCTTGTTGTATACATTTGGAGAGAAGGAAAACTCCCAGTTGTAATATAGGTATTATAATATCTATTCTCAAGAAAGGGGATCCACTAATATGTGACAACTACCGAAGCATTACCCTCTTAAATACCATAAAACCAATGAAGACATTCGTAATAGAACAAAAGTGAAAGATGCTGTCGAATAGGCAGCTAAACTAAAATGGAAATAAGCTTGACATAACAAACGTCTTAAGGAATGCCGATGGAATAAGAAAGTCGGAAATTTGCGGCCATATGAAGCCAAAAAACCACGAGGAAAACCGCAAATGCGCTGGAGCGACGATATTAAAAGAACTGCAAGACCAATGTGGATACATCTTACAAACAACAGAGATGGATGGCGAGAATTCGGCAATCCTAATAGAGAAAAGGGCTTAAAAAAAATTTGATCATATCGATTGTAATATGTTAGCTTAGAACCGAATTAGTAACATCATAAAGTTAATATGTTAATTAAAAATATATCATAACTCTCAAAGGATATCCAGTGTGAATTTATAATAATATATAACCTCGTCGTAACTTTGTTCCAGCCAGTAATTACATCTCTTGTCTAATTTTATAAATATATAATGACTTTCCGAACAAACAGCTCGTACTTGTTGATTATGAAAATTTAGCATGCAGCGGCGGTTTAATTGCAGAACGAAACACGTTCATTAAAACTACGTTTCAGTTCCGGTGCCTAAACATCTTCATAAATCATGTAGGTGGCCTGAGCTCCTCCCAGTAATCCTCTAACGTTTACTAATACCCTGACCCGAATACCCCTGTAAATAATATAGTGAAACAAGACTGATGATACGCTAATATACCATAATTTTCTATTACCACATATATAATTACCAGTACTCAAGAGGCAAAAGAAAAACCAACAAAGAACAGACCAGCCAGCCACGCAATAATTTCATTAGACTTTTAATGAAGTAATATGCGAGCTGTTTTTAGCTGGCTTCTATTACAGGGTGCTCACTTATTTTCAAAGAAACTTTTAATTTGATTTATTTATTTTATATATTTTTTGAAAGATATTGTTAAACGCAACATTCTTTATGATGAGGCGCATGAAATGACGCAGTTACCTGACCCCTTTGATCATGATTTCCATTAGTTTATAACAAAAATCTTAATCTATACATTCTTTGCATTTATAGATGACCTGATTCTACCACGGAACTATTTTTTCAGAACCTGTTGAATTTGTTAGACGATCTGTCCAATAAAAGCAGAAAGATTCTACGCGGTGACTTGAATATTGCATGTGCTACCCAATTATCCTTGGTCAATATATTCGAATCGTATGGTTTCACAATGCACGTTAATTCTCCTACAAGAATTACTAAACAACATCTACCATAATTGATTATATTGTCTCAGATTTCTCACCCCTTGATGTACTCTCTACAATTATTAATGCTGGATCTGATTATGAAGCAGTATATACCAAGTTCAACATTCTTAACAAACAATCCTCGAAAACCCAATGTTTAGGTAGGATTTTTTCCACTCAGAACTTTCGTAAATTCCAAAATTTGTATCTCCAATATATCTCCAAGTACAGATGAACCTATCTAAATCTTATCAAAACAGCTAAAAATGTACTATCAGAATCGTCTGAGAAGCTCTAAAAATGTTGGAAGAGAAACTGGATCCATAATCTTCGAAATAAAACTAACACAGCTCAAACATTTTCTCTTCAAAACCGTGAAAATCTAAATGAATACTTCGTTAATGTGAGTAAAAATATAATATCAACTATTTTGCCACAACAAGATTATATTTCATATAGTCCCGATTCAAAAATGGTATTTTTATAGACAACTTTAAATGGTCCCTTCATATTGCTTTATTAAATAAGAAACTAGCCTCAGCCTGCCATGCAATAAGATCTGTTTCGAAGGAAATCAATATAGCATCTTCCAAAATAACATATTTTTCTTTGTCCGAGTCTCATCTTCGATATGGCCTTCCTTTTTGGAGTTCTAGTACAGCTACCCGATTTGATGTTATTTTTAAAATACAAAAAAGAGCAATACGGTATCTTTTTGCTCAGTAGCTGCGCATACTTTAAACTACTTTACCTCTCCATCTATAAATTCTAAAAACTGTTTGTTTAATTCGTAAACACCTATATGTTTTTTCAGCAGGAACCTAATCATGATCACTGCACCAGAACTTCACGCTTTGATGTGTATTTATCGATCCCGTCCACTAAGTTAGTAAAGAAATCTATATTATATTCGGCAAAAAAATTATACAACCATCTTCCTTTGCAACTTAAATCTACAACTTCTTTCCTTAAGTTCCGGAAATTGACAAAAGCCTATCTATCTGAAAGACCATATTATTTAGTTTATTTAGTGGAAGAGTTTCTTAACGAATAACTAAGAAATTATAGTCGGACAATTTTCAATTAAAGGTGACTAATCTACAAATTTAACTAAACGGTAGCGGCTAACCGTGTAAAATGTCAGTAGTAAATTCTACAGGGGCCATTTTTATTGTGTATGCTAGGCTCATGTAAATAAGCGAAAAAGTAAGATAGTACCATAACATTTTCCCCCGTAACAATATAAATTGGTGCGATTCACGAGTGTATAGTGAGACAAGTTTATTGAATAGATTGAAACATCCGCAAATTTTCCTAACACAGCTAATAATACGAAACCCATACGGAACTGCTCGATCTTTCATAGACGTCAACATGGTGTAATAATCAGAAAAATGTAGTTATCATTATATAGGGGAATTTTAAAATTGTATTGATTAAATAACCAAAAACATTTGTTATTATTAATAATATAAATTTTATGAAATAATTCTTTAAGTCTAATATTACACACAATAATAATTTTAATTAAATATATTAGGCAATTGTACGCAACTGATACGGGAATACCTCAAATTTTTTGACAGTTCAGCGTGTGGTAAAATTGTTTAAAGTGTTGCCGCTTTTTTAGAGTAAGAATTTTGTTTATGTTTTGATTTCTTCTCACAATTTGATCATAATATATTTTATATTAATAAATTGTATTTATAAATACAAATTAAATTTAGATTAATAGCTTTTAAAACTAATTATTGTTGTGTATTGTGATTGTATCAAACTTAAGCAAACTTGAGTAAGTTAAAAAAATCGTTTGCCTTGGATAGCAATTAAATTGTAACGCAGAAAGTCACGGCGAAATTAAATCTAGGATAGAGCAGGCTAGAGCTACTTTTAGAAGGATGTTCAAGGATGTTATATAACATCACCTTGAGGCTTTCGAAATGTGGTGCTATAGAAGAATTTTAAAAGTTTCCTAAGTGGAGAAGATTCGAAACTCCACAATACTAGAACGTCGCAGCAAGACTACTGATATAAAAAGCATCAAGCAGAGAAAGCTGTAGTATTTCGGATATTTAATGAGAGGTCGCAAATATAGGTTGCTACAAAATATCATGCAAGGAAAAATAGCAGGCAAACACAGCACAGCACGAAGAAGAACCTCATGGTTGAAGAACTTGCAAGATTGGTATAGTGTTGATACAAGTATGCTATTTAGGGTGGCAGTGAATAAAATTAAGAGAGCTATGATGGTAACCAATGTTCTGAAAGGACAAGGTCCATGAAGAAGAAGAAGATTGTGGTTGTGCTATACCAAAACAACTAAATAGTATGTAGAAAGCTGATAAGCTTTCATATAAGATAGATTATTTTGAACAAGAAATAATGGCGGGACGGTTTTACTATTAATGCTCTAAAAAGTGGTAAATTTAAAATTTAGAATATATAATTTTCTACTAAAATGTTTTCTTATGTATTTTAGTATGTTACAGTAATCTTAAAACTAAGTGTATTTACTGTTAATATAATAGTTTGCAAATAGATGACATTTTAAAAATTCCTCACTTACTAACTATTCTGATGTTTTGGCAACGCTGCTGTGGGGTTCTGACGTCGTAAATCTTGAATGACGTGCACGCATTTTTATATGAAAAATACTTAGTTATATCTTTCCCTATAGTGGTTTTGTTATTTGAAATTAGCTTACCATTCTATGATGACCCATTTTTTTGTCTGTTAAAAGCTTTTTGTCTTGTTTACTTACACATCTTTTTGTTAGATATGACTTTTATATATCTTTGTTTTCGGCCATTTCCGTTTGTCTTTGTTCGCTTCTGTTTCTTTCGAAACATTATTTAGTTCAGTAGTTATTTCTGATGAAAAAGTGTCTCCCTGTATGTATATTTGCATAATGTAAGCCATTATTATTCCAGTATAAATCACAATTATGAGATAATTAGTTCAGATTACAGGAGCAATTTTAATTCTGTAGTGGAGAATGAGGCGTTTCATTATACAATTCACTTTTCTTTATTCTAATGATACTCTAGAAAAGTGAAGACAGATAATGAATTTAATTATATTCTTGATGTATAATCAGGATGTCGCTGATTTATGTTGAACTAGGTTTTCTTCATAAAAAAGGTACACTACGAATATTTATTGGAAGTATATATACGTACAGTCGGGTTAAGATGTTCTTCGATATCTTCCGATTTTCAGTTTTCATTCCTCTTGGTCTTCCCACAAGTCGACGCCTATTTCGTTTTCTCTGATCTCTCTATCGACGCTTTCGAATCGAATTTTAGTATGGGTTTTTTTATTTTTCTGTTTGTTTGACTATATCTTATTGACAGATACACTTTTAATTTTTTATTTTTCATTCAATTTTTGTATTTTGTTAGTTTTTTTCATGTATTTTTAATTTAAACCTGCTTGGAGTAAATATATGATGACTATAGAAAATGTCACACTGAGAGTGCAGTACGGGTAAGATACGGCAATGCTTTTCTTATGGAGAATAAACGAGCAGGATTGTCGGTTTTCTCAAGCTGTTGATTGCTCATTGTCTCACAGGACCGGCTTGGATAAAATGCTTTTGAAAAACGAAACTACACTTCAAAATTTAGTCCGAGTTTCAACAGAGAGCATGGAGTCCCATGAGTTTAAATCCGGTGAATTATTTAACGGTTGCGCTAAACTCGTAGTGTTAAATGTGTTGTGTTTTTTACAAAATAGGGAACAATTTAATGTAAGTGCTGCTGTAAGACGTACTTCGTTGATGACTGGTGTTAGCGAAAGAAGCATTTACAATTTCAAAAAAAAAAAAAAAATAACAGAGTGGAACGTTGAAATCGCCAAAAAAACGTAAAAAAACGAGTGTGTCAATAAAATTCTAGAATATTCACATATGACGAGGGTGTGAGAAGTATTCTACGGAGAATTGTTCATTGTGAATTTTTCATGAAAAATTTGCCGCCATTCTTAAAGCATATACATAACTTCATACAAGGTAATGAGAATATACAGCCGTTGTCTCTTTCTACTTTATACAGACTTCTGAAAGATATTGGATTTGTTTATAAGAAACGTGGCCGAAAAAGTATCATGGTGGAGCGAGAGGATATTATTCATTGGCGCCATAATTATTTGAGAACTATACGACGTTTGCGAAAAGACCATTGCAATATCATATATTTGGACGAATCGTGGGTTAATGTTGGCCAATCTATAAATTACGAATGGTGCGATACTACGATACAAAACAGTCGTGATGCTTTTCTCAAAGGTTTAAGTACTGGCCTAAAAGCACCTACTAAACGAGGTCCACCATATATTTTATTACATGCAGGTTTTTTAGGAGGTTTCCTTCATGGCACACAGCGTGTTTTCTGGCAAAGAAAAATGATGGCGACTCTCACGATGAAATGGATGCCGCATATTTTGAGTCGTGGTTTAAGGAGACATTAATATCAAATTTACCAAATAATAGTCGCAGGAATGTCATTGTAATGGATAATGCATCGTACCCCTCCCGTAAAGAGAGATTCCCTAACAATTCCTAGAATAAAGCTGCAATCAAGGAATGGCTAGTGGAAAAAGACATTTTTTCGAGGAGTGTTATTTGAAATACAAGCTATTAGAAGCAGCTATTAATACCATAAGTATCATCTTGATGAGTATGCTTCACAACATAATGTTTATATTTTAAGGCTTCCTCCATATCACTGCGAATTGAATCCTATAGAAATGGTGTGGAACCAAGTTAAGCGATATGTAGGTACCCATAAGACCAATTTAAAAACGACTAGGCACGCCAGTTGATCGACGACGGTTTCGCACGCGTCACAGAGCAAAATTGGCGCAATTATGTCACTCATGTTGTTGAGAAAACGAAAA
The DNA here is from genome assembly GCA_918026665.1 of Diabrotica balteata. Taxonomy (NCBI): domain Eukaryota; kingdom Metazoa; phylum Arthropoda; class Insecta; order Coleoptera; family Chrysomelidae; genus Diabrotica; species Diabrotica balteata. The sequence continues at coordinate 128,749,939 of OU898284.1, read as the reverse complement.
CTGAGATGTGGACTGCGGACAACCTGCAAGATGACGTAGACCAATTGATAATACACACGAACATAGGGCAGAGTAGCGAAAGCGAATCCGACATCTCGGATATAGAGGACGACTTTAGTATAATTAATTAAATATCTGTGAGTAACCTGCGGGTAGCGGGTAGGAACTCTTTAAACTCTTGAAGATAGTCCTATCAGGGAAAATGAATCAATCCCTGCCCTCCGCAGATTCCGGAGGTTTCCTGACCCGGGAAACTAGTACCTGTTTAGGGTCCCTTCTCCAGGGTTACGGATGAAGTCCACAACGGCAAACACGGCGGAGAAGCGGAGCTTCGGTACGGTGTGGATGGCGGAAGTGGCAACCCTCGATTTTAGGGTTTATATAGAACTCCTTTTATTGGCCAACGGTTGCGGGCGGACGAGCTAGTAAGAGACAAGGGCACTCTTTTGCCCTAAGACTGAGAAATCGATCTTGAAGGCGGACGAGCCGAGAAAACGGCCAACGGCGTAAGAATGCAGAAGACAACGGGAAACCACTGCATTAAAGACTCTTGGAGTATCCCTAGAAATCGTCATGGCTAATAAAAATGACAATCAACAACCTACTAATCATGGTTATCGGATGCCAAGATTCGGCAGGGGAAGAAACAGCAGTAACGACAGGGCTTCCCAGGCCGTTAGTCAGCGAAATCCCTGTTCACTAAATATATACAAATCCACTTACAAAATAGCTACATGGAATGTAAGAAGTATGTATGAACCTGGGAAACTAAGAAATATACAGCAAGAGATGATGCGACTAGAGATCGATATACTAGGAATAAGCGATACAAGATGGGTCGGCTCTGGCGAAATCAATACAGACAATGGACGAATTTATTACTCTGGAAGCAGCGACACCCAACACAGATATGGAGTTGCTATGATCCTCACTGAAAAACTAACGAGATCAGTAACAGGCTTCGTTCCGATATCTGAAAGAATTATAATGATGCAATTACTGACAACCCATGGAAAAATGAATTTAATTCAGATTTATGCACCAACTGCTGACAAAAATGAAGAAGAAATAGAAAACTTTTATAGCGAACTTCAAAAAACATTACGTCTCACAGCATCTAGAGACGTAACAGTGATCATGGGTGATTTCAACGCAAAAATTGGCGAGGGAAAATGCTACCCTAATGTAGGACCATATGGGCTTGGTGAACGAAACGACAGAGGGGATCGCCTAATAGAATTTTGCCAAGAGCACAATGTTATAGCCGCAAATACATTCTTCAAATTACCTAAGCGACGCCTTTATACATGGAAATCGCCAGCTGACAAAGACAACAAAATAGTCAGAAATCAAATTGATTACTTCCTAATAAAACACAGATATCGAAACTCAATTCAGGCAGTTAAGGCATATCCAGGAGCGGACGTATCTTCTGATCATAGTCTTCTTATTTCTAGATTTCAACTTCAACTAAAAAAGACACAAAAAAGCCGCAATAACAATAAACTTAACATACAGAAACTAAAGTCAGAAGAAACAAAAGAAAATCTGAAACACGAAATCAACACAAATCTAGACAGAAACCCAGGAAATAACTGCAACGTAGAGCAGCAGTGGCAATTCTTCAAAACCTCTATATTGGAGCCAAGTAAGAAACTACTTACAACAACTAAATATAAGAAAGAAGAATGGATGACAGAGGAAATTCTAGAGTTGATGAATGAAAGGAGAAAAAACAAAACCATCAATAAGACGCGCTATAAACAGCTTCAAAACCAAATAAGAAGAAAAATTAGGGAGGCTAAAGACACACTTCTCTGAAAAATGTAAAGAAATAGAAGAACTTCAAAACAGATATGACAACTTCAACCTACATAAAAAAGTCAAAGAACTAGCCGGAGTAGGAAATAGAAGAACCTCAAATATATTGCTCGACAAAAATGGAAATATTATATTGGAAACAGAACAAAAACTACGACGATGGAAAGAGTACATCGAAGAATTATTTCATGACCAGAGAGAAGCTAGTACATCTGTAGATAGCCAAACGGGAGATGTAGGTCCAGAGATAACCAAATCAGAGGTTAGTCAGGCATTAAACTCAATGAAAACCAATAAATCTGCTGGTCCAGATGAATTACCAAGCGAGCTACTAAAGTTGGTCAACGAGAAAAACCTGGACATAATAGTAGAACTATTCAACGCTATCTATACTACGGGAATCATTCCTAGAGAAATGTTGACATCAGCATTTGTGTGTTTGCCAAAGAAGGTGAATGCCAAAGAGTGTAGTGACTATCGAACCATAAGCTTAATGTCACATACCTTGAAAATTCTCTTGAAAATTATCCACGCCAGAATACACTCTAAACTGGAGCTGGATATTAGTGACACTCAATATGGGTTCCGCAATGGTATGGGTACCAGAGAGGCATTACTCTCCTTCAATGTGCTGACACAGAGATGTTTGGATGTTAAACCGTCCTCTTTACGTCTGTTTTATAGACTACAATAAAGCGTTTGATAAAGTAAAACATGATCGACTCCTGGAAATTCTAAAAAACAAAAACCTAGATGAAAGAGATTTAAGGCTAATAACACACCTCTATTACAATCAGCGAGCAATAGTAAAAATCGAAAAAGAAACATCTGAAGAAATGGAAATAAAGAGAGGAGTCAGGCAAGGCTGCATTCTATCACCTCTATTATTTAACGCCTATTCTGAAGAGGTAATTCGAGAAACTCTGGAAGATGAAACAGTCGGCATAAGAGTAAATGGAGTCTTAATTAACAACATCAGATATGCAGATAATACAGTAATAATAGCCGATAGTTTACAAGACCTGGATAGACTCATGAACAAAATAGTCATGTGTAGTAGGGAGTACGGACTCTCTCTTAATGTCAAAAAGACGAAGTTTATGAAAATTTGTAAAAACAACTATAATACTAACGAAATCTTGATAGTAGAGGGCCAGCAGATCGAAAGAGTAAAAAAGTACACTTACCTAGGAACACTTATAACAGAAAATAATGACTACACGGCAGAAATCAAAGTCAGAATCGAAAAAGCACGTTCTAATTTTATAAAAATGAAAAAGGTCCTATGTGGCAAAGATTTAACATTAGCTCTTAAAGTACGCCTAACAAAATGTTACGTATACAGTGTACTATATTATGGAGTGGAATCATGGACGTTAAATCTAGATACCATGAGACGACTTAACGCCTTTGAAATGTGGACCTATAGAAGAATTATGAGGGTTTCCTGGGTAGATAGAGTTACAAACAATGAAATACTGAGAAGAATAGGCAAAGAGAAGGAAATTGAACTTACAATTAAAGAAAGAAAGCTACAGTATCTCGGACATGTGATGCGGGGCGATAAGTATGGCATCCTGCAACTCATAATGCAAGGAAAAATAGATGGCAGAAGAAGCATCGGAAGAAGACGAATTTCATGGCTGAAGAACCTGAGAGAATGGTTTTGGATGCAGCTCAAAACAACTATTTAGAGCTACTGTCTCAAAAATTAATATAGCTATGATGATTGCCAACCTCCGTAGCGGAGATGGCACCTGAAGAAGAAGAAGAAGAGTAACCTCGATTATTTTACACTGTATAACCAATAAAATGCATTTACCAGTCCAATCAGATTATGGGCTTTTCGGATATTGGGCTGGGTGCACGGAAATCGAGTTCCCAGAGGTTCCACCCTGTATATTTATAGCTATCAATAAATGTAATTTAAAACATATTTGTTAGTTTAATAAAGTATAAATATAATATAATGTTAAATAACTTACACTATAAACCTTATACCTGCTCATCTGGTCAAGTGTGGGCAAGGAAAACCATTATCCCATATGGAATAACATAAGGTTTCGCTGAAAACTACCAGGTTGCTATGCCAAGGAACTAGGTAAACTTATGTTGTGTGTAAAAAATGAGAGACTGCATTATGTTTTAACAAGGACAAAAACTGCACTTCAGATTTCCACAAAAAAAAATTTCATAGTCGGTGTTAAAATTTCGCAGTGATTCAAGTGCGCAACTTGTTTTTTTATTAACATCGCCGGGATTAAAAAATGTGCAAAGCTTTTTCGATATTCCCGTTCCTGATAATTTTTCACATATTTACAAAAGAAAAAGTTTTTCTTGGATATTGGGCTGGGTGCACGGAAATCGAGTTACCAGAGGTTCCACCCGGTATATTTATAGCTATCAAGAAATGTAATTTAAAATACATTTGTTAGTTTAATAAAGTATACAGTTTTATAATAAAATTCTCGCTAAAAACTTAAGGTCTTTTTATTTAAATTCATGTCTCTTATTTGGCTACTTGAAGACAATTATTTTATCAATATATTATTTTATAATAAATAACAGAGCCCGGCGTAGAGATCTGGGTACGGTTCTGTGACTACCACTTGGACCTGTTTGTATCGCCAAGTACAAGGCGTGAAATCCGGCAATTGTGCATTCCTATATTAGCCGTACTGCACTCTTGGTGTGACATTTTCTATAGAAACGAATTAATCGATCCTAATAAATCAATAAAAAACCCACTATTCCGTGATGCTACTCGTGACAACGCCATCTTGTGGCGCTAGTTCTGCGACGCTCGCATCAGCATTTCACTATAGAGAAAACAGAAAAATACAACGCTAGTAAAAGAAGTTTTACAGAAGCTGCGCTTCAAAAATTCGACTGCAATTTATCATATATTGGACAGACGTATCAGTATTTACATAAAAGAATTATTGCACATAAAATAGTATAAGGAATAATAAACGAAACACTACAGTTTTAGTTAAACATTCATTAGAAACTTTCATTTTAAATTTAAATGTGACACAAATGTGTTTTTATTATATCTAAAAGAATATGGACGATATTTTCCTTTTAAAAATCGAAAATCGGACGGTCGTGATCATCACCTACCGCATACATTTCCTTTCCTCGACTGTCTTTCTGTCTCTCTGCCTTTGCCGTTAGATGTTCAATTAGAATAATTAAGAGCAAGTGCATAAAAGATGAAGTCATTGTTTCGGTGTTTGATGGTAATTTGCCAGACAATGAGTACTTACGTAGTTTTACTATTTGATATTCAATTTCCGACTATACTCGGTTTTCCGAGAGTGGCAATGAATGAGTTAGTTCTTTGCGGGACTTAATTTACATTTAACAAGCTGAATATTTCGTTGTTCTCGACATTAGTTACTTATTTTAGTTCTACTGCTGTAACTTTGAACATTCTAATTACCTCCAAGACACTAAAACTTTTCCTGATTAACATAGTTCACAAATACACATTGTTTTGTTGATAGAGCAATAGATAATTCGTTTTTTATTTACACGTACTGTTTTAATTTATTTATTATATAAAACTCCTTACAAAAGTGTTTAAACCTGTCCAAAATTCATTCTATACTTGAATGGGTCGTTTCAGAAACAACACAAGTCAGTTTTTACGGAAATGTGTACATTTACACATTTATTTACAATACAAACCGATCATTTGACACATAAAACACACAAACTGCGGCCTCTGCTTATAAACAGCTATGAAAAGTGCATTTCTGGTATGTTTACCTATACTTTGTTAGAACTTCTACTTGTCTGCTCTATATACTACAGATGACATATTGAAATTGGCCACAACTCGACAATTTCCCGGTGCAACTAATGCTTTCATTGAAGAGTTAAATACCTTTTAAGCAATATTAATATTTGGTTTTAAAACAAAAAATTAATGGATTTTATGAACTTACCTAATACAAGGCCCTTTAGTTGTAACGCCATCTTCGCTGACAGCTCGTTGTACTAAGAACATCGGGAGATCGCCGGGTTCGGAATGTTCCATCAGAGCGCACATGGGTTCGTCCTGACTGCAAAATCCAACAACTCGTGCTAGGTTGGGATCTCTTAGGCCGGCCAACCAGCTGGTTTCTCGTAAAATTCGTGCCTGGAAAAAAATGTTTACTGTATCATAAGTAGGCAAAAGGAATGATGGAATAAATACATTTGAAATGATATTTTATATATGATGAAAGTTCAAAACAGTTGACTGGATTTAAAATTCATTTCGTTTTGAGCAGACGACCAATAGCAAAAAGGAAACGAGCACAATATCTACTACTGAAGACAAGATATAATTTTGATTTACTGAGAGTGCAAGATAATTCTGATAATTGCCGCGCAAACTAGCTGTTAGAGAGACTTACAAGCGAGGGGAGATTTTTTACGATCTTTTTATGGTATTATAGTTTTGTACACTTAAAAGCACTAAAAATATGTTATGTCCGGCTATTAAAATATCTTTTTTTTTTGAGAGGTCGTAAAATAAAACAACAAAAAATATGCAGATGTGTCAAAGGATCGATTAAATTGTTTTTTTATACCAATAATGTCACATTGAGTTAACGCCTGTAACAAGAACAACTGTAGATAATTTCCAGACAAAGAGAATAGAAGAAAAGAGGATACACAAATAAAAAAAAACGAAATCACCTAAATGAGGAACTGAAATATATAGAAAACCTCAACAGAGAGAAATAATTTAGAGCATTCTATAAGAACGTTAACATCAAGAGGAAATAATTTAAGGCAACAACAAGACAATGCAGAAGTCAGAATGGCGACCTATTATAGTGTATTTTTATGTATGAGAGAGTAATAAAACAATAAATTATGTATGCAAATCCCTAAACTGTTGATACGGGTGACTCAATGAAAAACAGATATTTGTCAACAAGTTTACAGAAGTATATAGGAAAACAATTTTAAATTGAGTATAACCACCAGGTATAAAGGTTGGAGCAGAATAGAATACAATAGTTGTGAGGGTTACTAATCCCTAAATAAGGTTGCCAGTGTCGGAGTGATGGAGGTTAACAGGTACTAATGAATTTGCAAGAAATGTAAGATGTTTATTTTATTGGTTATATATAACCAATAAAAGTTTAATAAGTACCTACCTATTTGCAAAATAAAGTTTAATTCTTTAGATAAAATAAAACGTTTTATTTTATCTGAAACGAGTGCATTCCACGAAGTAAGGGTTTCAACAATCAAACATTTAATTCTTTAATTCCAGGAATCTACGACAGTAATTGACTAGATAATTACCTTCTAAACTTATTCCACAGAAAATGTGATAGTGGGTTTTTCCATTTTGTAGGAAGGTCCAAGTGGCGTATTCAAAATTCTTAACAGTTCACTAAAAGTAGGTACTTCAGTTGCAAGGTGCAGTTTATTGTGTATACTAGTGTTATGAAAAATTTGGAAGTGCCGTGTAAACGCCGAAAAATTGGTCCTTTAACAGTTAATGAAAAAACATTAATATTTAATTGTTTTAAATCATTTACAGACAAACGTTTATGTGAAAGTGTTGATGAGACCGTTGAGTTAGTTAGCAGTACACTTGGTGTTGGGAAATCTACGATTTACAGAGTTATTAAAGAAGAGAAATGTGGTAGTTTTCAAACGCCACGTAATGCTCCAGGGAAACCAAAATTTCAAATAGAATATCATTTTAAAGAAGGACTTCGACGGAAAGTGCATGAATTCTTCTTTAGACAAGAATTTCCAACATTGGATAAAGTTCTTGTCTCAGTTCGAGATGATAAGGATTACCCAGAAATGAGTCGAAGTACGTTATGGAAACTTTTAAAAGAAATATTCTTCCGCTGAAAAAAGAATCCCAGAAAGTCTATTTTATTAGAAAGAAGCGATATTGTCATATGGAGAAGACATTTTCTAAGAACCATAAAGGAAATGAGAAACCAAAAAAGAAAAATATTTTATCTTGATGAAACATGGATCAACGAGGGTCATACACCAAATAAATTTAGGCAGGATGAAACTGTTACAAGTCAAAGGCACGCTTTTGTAAATTACTTATCTACTGGTTTAAACCCACCATCAGGAATGGGACGCAGGCTGATAATAGTACACATTGGCAGTTCAGACGGTTTTGTTGAAGGTGGTTTATTAACTTTTGAATCAACTCGTACTCTTTCAAGAATGGTTCGAACAAATGATAGATCTTCTTCCTAAGAACTGTGTAATAGTAATGGATAATGCAAGTTATCACTCCAGACTTATAGAAGGACTGCCCACAACCAAGTGGTTAAAAAAAGACTTGCAGAATTGGCTGAGTTCAAAAAATATTACGTACCATCCCGGATCTATAAGAAAGGAACTTTATTCGTTGTGTGCCCTTCATAAAAAAAAATTTTAAAAATACGAAATTGATGAAATTGCCAAAAATCGTGGAATGACAGTACTTAGATCCCCACCATATCATTGTGAATTAAACCCGATTGAACTGGTATGGGCACAGATAAAGAGTGAAGTTTCAAGAAAAAATACCACTTTTAAAACTCATGATGTTAAACAGTTGTTTTTGGAGGCCGTAAATAATGTAAAAGAAGAGGAAAAAATGTGGAAGCTGGACAATATTACTGATAAAATGATCGAGCCAGTTATTATAAATCTTGGTTCTAAAAGTTCATCTTCTGAATCTGATTTGGATTTGTAACAAGTAGCTGTAAGTTTTATATTAATATTTTTATTCATCTATTTAACATACCTTAGACGGTTTTAAAAACTCTTTTTCTCTTTTGTAATTTTTAAAAATTAAAAAAAAATGTGAATTTTTTAAAACCCTTTTTAATGTAGGCCAGTCAGTTCTAATATAGTGTGTGATAAAAGAGGTCACTTTTGTTTACATACACATAACACTTTATAACACTGAAATAATTCATTTATTTTTTACAATTATTCAAAGTAATTTTTCAATTAATCTTGAGCACGCCCATGGAGTGGTCGGAGGTACCAGTTAAAATTATGCTAATTACTCTCTCGTTCATAAAAATAAACTATAACAACAAGAAAATATGTATTGAATAGATATGTGGAATACTTTAATTAGGCACTTAATATGGAGGAAGAAGAAGAAAACCTGGAAGAAGAAAGCGATGAGGTAAGTGGAACAGAAGGAAGCGAAGAAGAAACACAAACCATTCTTAAAGTTGATGCTTTCTCCACCAGGAAATATACTCTACTCCTCTTGACATACTTGGGAGCAAGCTTAGACATGAAATGTTTTAGAGCACTACTAAGAACAATATTTTTTCACCACACGGTATCACCAACAGAAAATTGAACATCTCGTTTGCGGAGATTATAGTATTTGGCATTTATTTCGTAGGCTTTAGATAGGTGGATTTGGAATTCCTTGAACACAGTCGATAAACCAGTTATTTCAAAGGCATATTCGCCTCTGTTACCAGGAGAGAACTCGATATTTGGAGCTGGTCATAGATACAATTATAACAATCTCCTAATAAGGGAACACGGCGTGCAATATTCCATTGTTGAATTTTAAAAATGTCTCTATCCCATTCCGAATGTTCGGTAATATAGCTGCGAATTGCGCTGCAAATGGTACGATTACTTCTTTCTACGAAGTTAGATTGGGGGCAATAAATCTCTGTATTCATGACAAAGGTTCTTAAGAATTTTGCTATTCAAATTAGAGGCATTATCGCATATGATGTATTGAGGAACACTCAAAGTTTTTTTTTTTGAACCTATTCTCTATCCTTCCATTGTTGGATATAGGTCTCCCCCAGTTCTCTCTATCTTTCCCTAACTTGAGCTGTTCTCTGCCATGTGGGACCTTCTTGTTTCCTGATGTCATCTTTTCACCTCATCTGTGGTCTGCCTCTTGATCTCTTTGCATTGTATGGACGCCACTTTCCGATGGCATTGTTCCATCGTCCGTCTTGGAGACGTTCATTGTGTCCAGCCCATTTCCATTTCAGTTTTGCTGCTTGTTCTATCGCGTCTACTGTCTTTGTTCTGGTTCTGATCCACTGGTTACGTTTTCTATCTCTAAGTGATACACCCAACATTTGTCTCTCCATCGCTCTTTGTGCCTTCCTTATCCTATCCAAATTGGCCTGCGTAAATGCCCATGTCTGTACTCCGTAGGTGAGCACCGGTATGATACAGGAGTTATATACCTTGCTTCGTAAGTATAGAGGGATTAATTACTATTAAACTGGGAATAAGCCACAATTAAAGATAAAAATACGTTTATTGACGTTTCAATTTCCACTTCGGAAATCGTTCTCAAAATACAAACAGTAAATTAAACAAATTTTGTTTTTTGTTACATAGTGAAAAATTCTTCTAATAATTTAATTTTATCTGACTCATTTATATTGACAATTCAGACATACATTATGCATTTTAAAGTAGACGACTTTAAAATAATATTGCCAATATTGTTGAGTTGCGCTCCTGGGACGACTTTACTTATAAGATAGTTCATTCGATTACATGAAATCAACTTTAACTTGAGAATATCCGTCAGAAAAAAATCATAGCATGTAATTCGTCTTTAAAAAGACAAACACATGACATGATGACAGTAAAATTCTCCTGTTAGTGATTCCATAGTAAATTATGAGGGAAAAACCAGGAAAAAAACTTCATAATACTATCCCGACATTGTAAGTATTTGTTGGTGAATTTAGTTTACCTTCAACAAACATCAAAATTCTGATTTTATATGTTACGTTATTTAAATACGTCAGAATGTAGTAGGATCTGGTTACCAATATTGAAAGAGGAAGTTATTAATAAGAAAATACCAGTCAGTAACATATAGAGGATACATCATTTATGTTTTTTATATTATCCGTTATTAATTTGTCGTCCAGAATTACGGTCATGGTTGCGTTTTGGTAAATATCATGTATCAATTGTCGGTATCTTGAATCTATTCTACTGACCAGAGCTTCTTCAACCGCCCAGTGTTCAATGCTGTCGAAAGCCTTTTCATAATCTACGAATGCTAAGTACAGCGGTAAGATTGTATTCATTGGTTTTCTCAATTAAGATTTTAAGCGTATGTAGATGGTCGATTGTGCTGTATCCTTTTCTGAATCCGGCCTGTTCCACTGGTTGGTAGTTATCAAGTTTATAGGTTAGTCGGTTGTTTATTATTCTTGTGAAGGTTTTATATAATTGTGACAAAAGGGAAATAGGACGGTAGTTGTTTAGGTCTGTTCGGTCTCCTTTCTTATGTATTAAGATTGTGTTGGCATTTCTCAATTGTTTGGGTATTTTACCTTCAAACAGACATTTGTTGAACAGTATTTTTTAGCATTTTTTTTATCGTGTCTCCTCCTTCTTTTAGCAGTTCCGCCAGTATTTTGTCCTCACCTGCCGCTTTATTTCTTTCCATGTCGTTTATGGATTTTTCGATTTCATCTTCAGTTATTTCTGGTAATACCTCTGAGCCAAGATTTTGTATTTTCCTCGTGAGATTCTGTTTAGATGATAGTGGTGGGTCATTTTTAGAACTGTATAGGTCTGTGTAATATCTTTCTGTGATTTTTACTATTTCTCCTAGATCTCTTTCTTCATTGTTCTCAGCTTTAAGCATGATTAGTTTTCTTTTTCCTATATTTGTCTTCATTGTTTTTAAACTTTTGTTCTTCTCTATGATTTTCTTAATGCGGTCTTCTTGGTATTTCTTTAAATCTTCGTTTATCTGTTTTCTTATGGTTTTATTCAGTTCGGTATACTCCACTGTATTTCTTTTGTTATCGTTCAGTAGTTGTCGTCGTTTTTTTAGCATATCTTGTGATTTAGCGCTAATTTTTTGTTGTTTTCGCTTTTGTTTATTAGCAATCTTCAGGCCTGCTTCTAGTAGTTCTGTTGTTATTTTATCGTTTAATTCGTCTAGTTGCAGACCCTTTAGCTGTGATATGTCACTTCTGTTTAGCTGGTTTATGTATTGTTCTTTGCGTTCTTTAAGAAGTTCTGTATCTATCTCTTTTTTAGATGGTTTAAATTTTTGTCTGTCTGTTGTGTGTAACTCAAAGTTAAGAAAACATTATTTTCTAGTAAGTTAGCGACATTCTGGACGGTAGCTTTACGTAGAGGTTTTATTAAAGTGTATTTAGAGAACCAGTCAGTCACGACGAGGAACCAAGAGAAACCTTTTTTACTGCGCGTGAGGGTACCGATAAAATCAATAGCAATTATTTGCAACAGGACCTCACCTTTCTTCTAATTTCCCATTAAACCATTTGAGGAACATTTGGAGCCTTCTGAGCTCCACAGACTTGGCATGAACGAACTTATTTGAGGACGTCTCTCCTTATCTTTGACCAGTAAAATCTCTCTTTGACCCGGGATAAAGTTTTAAAATAGCCCAAATGACTACACGTAGGGGATTCGTGACAGGATTTGAGAACGTCGTGTTTCTGGGGGGAAGGTACTAAAATTTTCCATTCTGTTTCGTTGGAGTTAAAGGTAAACAGGTAGGTACTGTAAATATATTCATTTTCTACTTTCCATTGGGGAAAGTTATCTAGATTAGCGACAATTTTTGACCGTAAGTTATCATACCAGAGTTCGATTCCATTTAGATCGACATCTAGAGAAGCTATATCGGGACTTACAGGAGTTTCGTCCAGAGGGACTTTCGTGCATTCGACTGAGTGCATCAAGTACTTTATGGTAGGATACCTTTCGATGAACGAGACTAAAGTTATGTTTTTTTGAGGCGCATAGCCCAACGACAAAGACGACCAGAGGGATTTTTGGGGGGAGTCAACCAGAGAAGGGAATAGTGGTCAGTTATGACTGTGAACTTGGTTCCTTCGACGTATGGTCGAAAATTTTCAATGGGGTAAAGGACGGCAAAGCACTCACGTCCTGTGACAAAGAAATTTCGCTTGGCTTTCGTCAGAGATCGGCTAGCGTAACATATGACTTGTTCGCTATTCTCTAATTGTTGCGTTAAAACAGCTACAACTCCAGCATCACTGGCGTCGGCTTGAACGACGAAGGGTTTTGAAAAATCTAGTTGAAGCAATACGTGGGCAGATACTAAGGCTTGCTTAATTAAGATAAAAGACTTTTCAGCTTCAGGGTTCCATGTAATGGCTTGTTTCTTTTCTTTTCCTTTACCCTTTAGGAGATCGTTTATTGGAGAGACAAGGGTAGAGAAATTTTGAATGAAACAGCGGCACCAAGAGCAAAGTCCAATAAAGCGTTTAATTTCGGTAGTGTTTATAGGTCTGGAATAGGTTATCATAGCAGATATTTTTTCGGGGTCCGACCGATGAGAATTATCACCAACGATATAATCGAGAAATGTAAGGGAAGTTTTGAAGAATTCGCATTATATCTACGTTAATGGTAAGATATGCGTCCTTTAGCTTTTCTTTGACTTTAGAAAGAAGGGTGATATGTTCTTCAAAGGTAGTAGAACATACAATTATATCGTCAAGGTAACAAAAAATAAACGGTTCGAATTTAGGTACGAAAGTTACATCAACTAGACATTGTTGTGTTTGTGCTGAGTTCCACAAACCGAAAGGCATAACGGTAAATTGGAATAACCCACAACCTACTACGGCAAAAGCAGTTTTTTCACAAGATGATTCTTCCAAGGAAATTTGACAGAAAGCTTTCTTAAGATCAATAGAAAAGATAAACTTTGCACCAAGAGATAAAAAAAGGATAGAAGTAATGGATTTTGACAAGAGCTATGAGTTATGCCAATTTAGTACACAAGTTTACCTGTTATTTAGAAGGTCATAGCTCTTGTTGAAATCTATTACCTATACTATCGATATTTGGAAGCGGGTAGGTGTCATGTTTAGTGACATGGTTTAAAGTACGACCATCAAACAAAAACGATATTCATTTTTCCTCCTTACTAACAAAACGTGTGAACACCAAGAACTACAATTGGGTTATATCACACCTAGCTGGAGCATTGAATCCAATTCTTTATTTAAGATATTCGACATATATGGAGACATAGGAAAAGGACGTCGCTTGAATAGTTTTGAGTATCTATCTATTGAGTCCCAGTATCTATCGTCATTTGGATTTTGTCTGTGCAACCTGTACCTTTTGCGCTACTAATTTCGTTAAAATTATTATTAATTTTATCCGCTAAGATACGGTCGGTTTGACTAAGAGATTCTAACGAACAAAGTTGCGGAAAGATAGCTTCTGGATTGGCCATAGAGAAAGGAATTACTATTAAAATTAGCTAAATTTTGTTAGATTCCTACATGCTTTACTAAAACGTGGATTTGAAAGAAGTAAGGTTATGAATATTGAAAATGCTGTCAGAATTATAGAATATAAATTACAATGAAAGTACTTACCCCAAGAGAATTCTGCAGAAGATAAAATGAAGCTTATAATGATATTGCAATATAAGGAAAGTTGATTGACAGGAAGTAGGTGGGAAATTAAAATGAAGTATAGCAAATATGTCATAGGATGTATGTCTATGATGGAATTAGCTTTTCTGTCAACATAGAACAGAATATTAAGTCTACTGGATAGAGAGAGAGAGAGAGAGAGAGAGAGAGAGAGAGAAGACAAATATTATTTATTCTACGAGAAAGAAAGGAGAGGACGCCAACTACTTCTTGAAGAAAAAATAGTAGAAAAGAAACTGAAGGTAAAGGAATTAATAAAGAAATTAAAATAAAATAATTATTTAAATATAAATTAATAAAGATATGACGTTTATACCGTTACAATGTTTATGCTGTAACAATCAGAATAACTGCATTAACGTTCAGGAGAAGAATATTATAAACAAATGTATTTCTACAAAGGTAGGAAAGTGAGTCCATCAAACAAATTAATCCTGGACAATGTTGCCTCGTTACCCCATGCCAGTGTATGCGTAAAACCTGTCGTGTACAAAAAGCGTGAAAGCATGTTATTTTATTCATTAGCAAACCTTACCGGCAGTTGTACCAACCCAGTTGGTTTCTCATTATCCGATTCGGGCTCGCGGACTAAAGAAAATGTTCGTAATCAGGGTCGCCCCCTTCTAATCTAATTTTTCGCCGTGAATCATAATCAAAGTCAATAGAGTAGCAAGTGTTGTGCGGAATAGGGAATTGATAAAACTGATCAAACTCGATTTGAACGTTAGAGGGTCGACGGAAATTTCACGGCGGTGATTGAGATAGAAGAGAAGCAAATTTGCTACCGATTCGAATCGTTTGTGTAGCTAGAAGTTGTAGTTATGCAGGAACGAAATGAAAAAAACACGAAAATTGTTCGAAGGCTATTAAATCAAAGAGGAATGGTACAAATGCGTTAATGAGTTTTAAATATCGCTTTTTCATTAATGTTATATTGTTAATTTAGATAAGAAGAACGAAGACAAAGCAAATAATAAAGATTAAAGATAGAAATGGTCATCTTACCACCAAACATAGAGGAAATCCTTAAAATAGGCGAAGACTTCTAGAAATTGCTGTGCACAATCCAACACAAAGCAAATAGCAGAGAAGATCAAGTCTTCTTCTTCTTCTAATTGCGCTACAACCCTGTACAAACGCCTGTTTGAAATCCATATACAAGTTGTAAATAGGTACGGTATGTTCAACACATTTTGATGTATACCTCTTAACATATGTATTTGGTCTATAGTTGACCTCTATGCTTTCAAGTCACATTGGTATTCACCAATCATCTCCTCCGAAAACGATTCCAGGCGGTTGTATATAATTCCTGATAATGTCTTGTAGACGTTTGTCTCCCCCTTTGTACATAGGAAGTATTATTCCCACTTTCCAATCTTCTGGGATAACTTCTAGTGTCCATATGCGGTCGATTAGTTTATAGATAGGCCTCCAAAGCGCATGTCCACCATTCTTTATCAGTTCTGCTGTTATTACATCTATGCCAGTGGCTTTGTTATTTTTTAAATGTTTTATGATGTTTATCGTTTCTTCCAATGTTGGTTGCTCAACTAGTTATTCGGCTGTGTGGTGAATTATTTCTTCATCTTCGTTTTGTTCTTTTTCTGGGTTTAACAGCTCTTGAAAATGCTTTTTCCATCTTTTCATTATTTCCTCCTTCTCCCTGATAATTGTCCCATTTTGTTGTATTTTTCTATTCAACATTTCTCTCTTTTCCCTTCTACATATTTTCTTTGTACCTTTTCTGAGTTCTTCATATGCCCTTCTATACAATCGGGAATTTCTTTGTAGACATTTCTGTCTAGCTATATTTTTGCTATTTATTACTTGTTGGCAATCTTGGTCAAGTCGTTCCTCGTTTCTTTTGCTTGAGGTTTCACCTAATGTTTTCTTTGCCATATTTGTAATTGTCGTTTGGATGACATTCCATTCTTCTTCAATGTTGTTTTGTTCCCCTCTTTCATTGATTATTACTTTTATTTTCTGCTGGTACTCATTCTTTTTTTTAGGATTTCTAAACATATATGTGTTCCATTTTCTTTGTTTGGCGCCTTTCTCTTTTCTTACCATTGATATTGAATGAAGATGATGATACTATTGATAATGAATTCACAATAAAAATTTAAAAAACCGAGTTGGTTTCATCGATTTTCTGAATCTGTTCAATGATTAGTGTCGATCTTTTGTTATAAAGGGTACCTTTAAAAATTGTATAGTTTTAAACGCGTTAAAGCTTTTTTTGTTACTTTTCTAAGATATATAGGAGAGTTATTTGTCAGTAATGTAATAAATTTCATAAAAAAATTATTCAAAATACAAACTCAATATTTGGATGAAAGAAATTACAAGAAATAAAATTAGCAAATTCTACAAAGTTAGTTTTTTGAAAAATATGACATCTACATAAATCAATTATGTTTAATTAACAATAATAAGTGTTACCACGTCTAGCTTTAATGCAGGAATGAATCCGATTTGCCATGCTATAAATTAAGTTAATAATTACTTCCCGTGGTGGATAAATCAAGCGAAAAAATGTTTGTTTCCGTTAACATGAAGTGGAAAAGTGTCAAAACCGTCAAAATGTGACCCCTAAACCAGATCACGCACTACATTTCGTCCGCTAATCCCTCGGACTAACCGTTCAAGGGGTGAAAACGTCTGTTGTGGGGCGTTGGATAGCTACTGAACCGGGAGCCAGGATCAGGTGCGGTATAATTGTAGTAATCCCGTTTGACATCTCCTCTCTCTCGCTCTTACATTGTTACAATTATAATGCTTAAATCGGCTGTTTCTATAAATTATCGGAACACGTTTAGGCGTATCTTGATGCTACTCATTCACTGGCGGATCAACGATTTGCGTAGGGATAGGGAGTGCTGGTAGAGACGCTCCTTTTTGGTGTTTACTAATTGCTTGTAGGGATTGATTTACTAATAAATCTACCATTTAGCTGATTAATATGTACTTATAGCAAATTATGATACCTATATTCGGTCAAAAACAGCGACATCGTGCAATTGTTTTTTGGTATCAATCGTGGTATGTTGTTAAACAATTGTTTTAACAAACTAATTTTGCTAAAATTTTGAATGGGACATTTTCAGAGGAATTATAAATTGAGCAAAATTTATTATCTGCCCAGAAATATGCTCCAATTATCTGTGTCAAAATAAAACGTTTCGTCAAAATAAAATCGCAGACGACATAGTTTACCAAAGAATTTAAATATCAAAAGTAGTAGTCTGAAATAGATAAGGCAGGTAATCTAAAGATCCATACTAACGAAATATTGGAAAACATGACGAAATTACTGTAGCGTGCTATATAAAAGTAACGAGTTACCAGCAGAAAATCAGTGGCCCTCTGACTACCCTAAGAACCTACTGTCTTACAAGCTGAAGTCAAAAAGCAATTAAATCGCTAAAGAGAAATAAATCCCCAGGCATTGATTTAATACCAGGTAAAATACTACAGTTACTAGACAACAAATGATTATATCATCTATTCTATCTGTGTCGCTGTTTGGAATTCAGAAAAATAGCCATCTGGTTGGTGTACCTCAATTTATATTCCGCTACACAAAAAAAGAACGACTACCAGATGTAAAAACTACTGCACACTATGACTAATAACACATTCTAGTGAAATCTTGTTACACACCATCAAAAATCTATCTACATTACCAAATACCTCAGGAACAAGCGGGGTTTGTAAAGGGTAAAGGTAGACAAGAACAAATCCTGAACCTAAGACAACTCGTTGAAAAGTCTAGAGAATTTCAAGTATCTATGCTTATATGCTTCGTTGACTACCAAAAAGGCATTTGATTGTGTAAGCTGGTTAAATATGCGCTCCATTTTAACAGAAATGGGCACGCCAATTAAAAATTTGTTCCTGTCCAATATAGCAACAGTACGACTAGATCAGAAGTTTTTTTTACCAATTCAAGACCGAGAGAGGTGTTACACAAAGATGCGTATTGTTACCTGACTTGTCATAGGTGTACATTTTGGATAAAATAAAGAAGAAAGAAATACCTTTTTGCATCTCCGCATCCTCTCCACAAGCTCTTGACGATCACCAACTGCTTCTTATGGAACGATGAAGCTCCATTAAAATCGGGAAGACCTTCGGCTTCGCATAAATGAACCTGTAACAAAAATATTGTTTAAAATATATAATTGTCTCCCTGCATTTTTTTTTGTAGGGATACCTAAAAAATAAAATCTATAGAACATCATCCGCTGCCACCATAGATAGAAGTTTTACGTCAACGAATGCTGACGAATAACTCCGCAAATGTTTCGGAATTTGAGAGAACTTTTAGAACAAAACCTTTGTCTTTGTATGGACGCTACAGGTGATAAGTTTGAACATTTCTGTTAAAACTTTCGAGCCACCCCGTATAATACACTTTTAGTCAAGTTATACCCGACTATAAAAAATATAAACTCTGACCTACAACCAGAAATAAGTAGAAATCAAGAAAGCAATTCAAGAATTAAAAAACCATAAGTCACCTGGAAAAGATGGAATAACTGCAGAGATGCTGAAGAGAGGAGGGAAAACAACTAAAAAAGTCCTACATATCATCATCAACAAAATATTGACCACAAAAGAAATACCCGATAGCTGGAACGATGCGAAGACACTATTAATGTTCAAAAAAGGTGACCGAAAGAACTTAGAAAACTATAGACCCATAACATTACTAAGTGTTGTATTTAAACTACTAACGCAGATCCACTTGAGATATGCAGACGATATAGTCCTGATAACAGATAAGAAGGAAGAGTTACAGAAGATGGTTGAAGAACTAGATAGCAAAGCGACAGAGGTAGGTCTAGAGATGAACTATAGTAAAACCAAGACTATGACAAACCAAGAAGACCAATTAGAAATAGTAGTCAAACAGAATAAATTAGAGCAGGTGGTAGAATACATATATACCTAGGGCAGATAATAAAGCTGAACAAGGACAATCAAACAAAAGAAATAAAAAGAAGAACTAGACTAGCATGGGCCTCATTTGGTAAACTATCATATATTCTAAAAAATAAAAAGTTCCCTCAATATATGCCAACGAAAGTATTCAATCAGTGCATTTTACCAGTTATCACATATGGCTCACAAACATGGACTTTCACAAAGGAAAACATCGACAGGATATCCAAAACACAAAGAGCAATGGATAGGCAGATGCTGGATATCGGTCTTAAAGACAGGAAAAAAAAACTCATGGATCAGAGAAAAAACAAAGGTGAACGATGTATCAAGACAGGTTGCAAAACTTAAATGGAACTTCGCCGGTCACACTCTCCGGCAAAAAGATGAAAGATGGAATAAGCGAATTCTACACTGGAGACCATGGGAAAAGAAAAGAAAAAGAGGAAGACCACAGATGAGATGGACAGACGATCTTAAGAGAACGGCAGGAAAGGACTGGATGCATATCGCCCAAAATAGAGACCAATGGAGATTAACAGGGGAGGCCTATGCCCAAAAGTGGGCGTTTAAGGCTGATTCGATAGACAGATAGATATCCGACTTTCATTTTTACACCCCTCGAGAGGGGCTGCAGGTAGTTGGGTACAGAAGACAGTCAACACTTCGAGAGTCTCAACACAATCACGTTACATTAAGGATGCTACTTTTAAATTTATCGCTTACAAAATATTTTACATGTGCCTTTTTTTCAATACAGTTTAGTTTCAGTGATTTTTTTTTGTATTATTACGTGAAATTCTAACAACATTTAACTTACATCCTACAATTTTCGTCAAATAGGAAATAAGTAACCCGCTAAAAATATCAATTTTAAAATGTATTTTTTTATAAATCAAACAAAGGGCTTTAAACAATACATTCTTTGAATCCCTGTGCCGTTAAAAAAATGTTGGGGTGATTCTTGCAGAAGCTTAGGGTTCCATGTAAAATAATCGAAAATATCGGAATAATGTGTCCATTAATCAAATATCGACCTGTCGTTGGATTTTTCTAAAGTGTTGTCGCAATTTCTGATAGTGCCTCTGTTTCGTTTACGTTCGGCCACCCTGTATATGTTCTGCAAAATGTCTATAGATATATTTGCAATAAAATATGATTACGGAAATCGTTTATATTTCCATAGCTTTAAACCGATACCTGCACATAAAGCTTATTGTAGATTTATTATTTAGATTTGGAATCCAAAAGGAGATTACTTCAGCTCGAATGGACTGAATTTAATAGATTTATCTCCAAAAATCATATTTTTTGCTGATACTTATTCTATTGATAATAAATTTCAATCGCATTTATACTATGAATATGATTCGAAATATTCAAAACGAAAAAAACTAAACCGGAAAATGAAAAAAATATTTGGAAATGAATTTCCGTTCGGTATTTATACATTTTTGAGAATTTTCCGTGCACAATATTCTATTTGCCTGTTATTAAAGAATGTAATATCGTTGGCAAATTGAAATATCACTAGGAAAACCGTTCAATGTTGTATGTACTTTATTTGGTATCGCCCATGAAAATCCTAATACACTTCTATATTTACTTTACTTTCATAAAACTCTAGCACAAAAAAGGCCATACAAGATATTAATAATGGTAGATACAAATTGTCACACACAGCCAACGGTTTTCGTTACGTCACTTTAGGAAAACTGAAAATCGAATGGAAGTGGTAGTGGCTAATGAACCTGCTTCTTACTGCTTGCAGTAACAGAGGTAAATAAATATTCCTTACTATTGTTGCGAAGCTATTTTCTTGTGGCATTTTAAAGTAATTACTATTTAAATGGGAATAAGCTACAATTAAAGGTTAAAGTACGTTTTCTGTCGACCGTCCATTTATGATCAATTTTAACACCCTCAAAATCATTGATTAATGACCCCTATTAATGAATGATTTTCTATTAATTAACGATTTTATTATAGGCAACACAACATACATTGCTTGCATCAATTAATGAAACGCTCTGTGATTGGCAGTCACCTGTGGTGTAGGCAACCAAACATATACCTATTTATATTCACACTACAAAATTTAAAATAAAGTAGCCGCTATTAGTACTATCTGTCATTGTATGTCATTATTTACTTTATTGTTTAAAATTTTGTGTATTTGAAAAATTAAAAGATGGATATTGACGAAGAGTTTAATTTAACTCCAACAAAAGTGGCAGAAACCGCAAATGAAATATCTTTAAGTTTACTGTCTGAAAAATCAGAGTGTTGTACGAAAAAACATGAAGCTGAAAGCTGAATTTATTGCATGGCGTGACGAGAGAAAAATAATACGATATTCAGAATTTGTATTGTTGACATATTTTTCAAACATTGCCGAAAAAGGACTAATAGCAAGTTTGTGGCCCAAATATTCGATGTTAAAATCAACATTAAATTTAAAATCAAACATTGATATACTTTAATATAATAAGTTAATTATTTACTATTTAACTGGGAATAAGCCACAATTAAAGATAAAAATACGTTTATTGCCGTTTCAATTTCCACTTCGGCAATCGTTCTCAAAATACAAACAGTAAATTAAACAAATTTTGTTTTTTGTTACATAGTGAAAAATTCTTCTAATAATATAATTTTATCTGACTCATTTATATTGACAATTCAGACATACATTATGCATATTATGCATTTTAAAGTAGACGACTTTAAAATAAATTGCCAATATTGTTGAGTTGCACTCCTGGGACGACTTTACTTATAAGATAGTTCATTCGATTACATGAAATCAACTTTAACTTGAGAATATCCGCCAGAAAAAAATCATAGCATGTAATTTGTCTTTAAAAAGACAAACACATGACACGATGACAGTAAAATTCTCCTGTTAGTGATTCCATAGTAAATTATGAGGGAAAAACCAGGAAAAAAAACCTCATAATACTATCCCGACGATGTTAAGTATTTGTTCGTGCATTTAGTTTACCTTCAATAAACACCAAAATTACTAATACTGGTATTTTCTTATTAATAACTTCCTTTTTCAATATTGGTAACCAGATCCTACTACATTCTGCCGAGGAATTTGCGACACAATTGGCCTCATTTAGCATAATTAGAGCCGCTTGTTTGATTTTTCTTTTTTTACCATCCTTTCTTTTAGGACTACATTTGAATTATTCCATTGAACCCTATGTTCATTATTTCATGCGTGTTTACATATTTTACGTTTTTTATATTTCTACCTGATATGACTCAGTTGATTGCCTGCACTAAATTTATACTTCAATTTAATTTAATTCACAAGTTAATTTGTTAATAATTTTAAATAAAACATAAAAAAAATATATAACTTAACTTCATATACAAATAATGTTTTTCTTTTTTTATATATCATTAAACCAGACTATATTGTCAAGTTTGAAATTTTAAATTTTAACATATCTGTAAATGTCCAACCCTTCTTTGGACACATTGTGTTTATACCACTAACATAAATGAGTGTAAAAAACAACAAAGAAATACAACTGTGGCTTATTCACAGTTCAATAGTAATTAATTTAAAATGTCACAAGAAAATAGCTTCAGAACAATATTAAGTTAATTATGTTTATCAAGAAGAAAAGAACAGGTTATGTGCCAAAGAAATCAAAACCACTTGAAAAAGAACAAGTCCCGAAATTCATCTCTGATGCTCCAACGACGTGTTTCTAATGATAAACGTAAACCAGTAAATTA
Organism: Diabrotica balteata; assembly: GCA_918026665.1. Taxonomy (NCBI): domain Eukaryota; kingdom Metazoa; phylum Arthropoda; class Insecta; order Coleoptera; family Chrysomelidae; genus Diabrotica; species Diabrotica balteata. Next base: position 128,726,960 of record OU898284.1, on the reverse strand, counting down.
AGTTTATTTAATACTCGTATTTCATAACATTTCATTTTGTAGGTTGCATTGATTTTCGGAGTGACTGGTGCGTTAAGAAAGGGCGAACTATTGAAATTAGAAACAAATAACGTTCAAGACTTGGAGTCAAAGTTTCTTGTCACAATAAAAGTATCAAAAACACACACAAATAGAATATTTAACATAGTAGATAACGAAGCAAATACCATTCCTATTGCAATCAAAAACTATATTTCTTTAAGATCGGCACACACACCACACAATAAACGATTTTTAATTTTTTATAAAAATAACAAATGTTCCACACAGCCAGTTGGCATAAATACGTTTTCCAAAATTCCTTCCGTCATTACTAAATTCTTAAAATGCACGTGCATATCTACACTGGGCATTGTTTTAGACATTCCTCTGCCTTAGTACTGTGTGACAGTGGTGCAGACTTTTCAGCTATTAAAAGACTAGGTTTTCTTAAAATTATACATCGTAGAATATACAAGCTATTCGAAGAGAGAATACAAGACACACAGTTTGGATTCATGAAAGGCGTAGGTACAAGAGAAGCACTGTTTAGTCTACAAGTATTATTTCAAAGATGCAGAGATATGACTTGCGATATTTACACCTGCTTTGTGGACTACCAAAAAGCATTTGATACAGTTCAACACCAAAAAATGATGGATATTCTAACAAAAGCCCAAATGGATGATAAAGATCGGCGTATAATACAAAATTTATACTGGAACCAATCAGCCACAATAAGAACGAATTTTGGAGGTGAACCAACGGAAATGATCCAGATTCTACGAGGCGTTAGACAAGGTTGTATACTTTCACCTATATTATTTAATCTATATTCAGAGGAAATATTTAGTGAAGCCTTGGAAAAATGCAAACATGGAATACTTCTAAATGGAGAACGCCTAAACAACATCCGTTATGCAGACGACACCGTTATTTTTGCAGACAGTTTGAACAGTTCGCAGCAACTAATAAACAAAGTAAATGAAGTAAGTGAAAGATTTGGACTTCAAGTAAATATAACAAAAACTAAATTTATGATCATCAGCAAAAATTAAGTTAGAGACGCTCAACTACTTATCAATAATACACCAGTGGACCGAGTAAAACAGTATAACTATCTTGGAACAACAGTAAATGAACAATGGGATCACTCACAGGAAATAAAATGTAGAATAGAGAAGGCTAGGAGTGCATTCAATAACATGGCCAAACTCTTTAAAAGCCACAATCTTAATCTGAAGATAAAAGTAAGGCTTCTACGATGTTATATCTTCTCAATATTGTATTACGGAGTTGAATCCTGGACACTAACTGAAGCAATGGAGAAAAAACTTGAAGCCTTCGAGATGTGGCTATACAGGCGAATTCTAAGGATATCATGGACAGACAAGATAACCAACGAGACCGTATTACGAAGAGTGGGCAAAGAAAGAGAGGTGATGTATACCATTAAAAGGAGAAAGTTGGAATATCTCGGACATATAATGAGAAACAGCACTAAATACAGATTACTGAAGGTAATCCTACAGGGTAAAGTATTTGGAAAGCGAGGAATTGGGAGAAGGAGAATATCATGGTTGAAGAACCTGAGAAAATGGTTCTCCACAACAACAACGAATCTATTTAAAGCATCAGTTAATAAAATAATTATAGCCAGAATGATTGCCAATATTCGGAACGAATAGGCACTGAAAGAAGAAGAAAAGACTAGGTGGCTGGAAATCGACTGCTGTAGCAGAAGGTTATATAGATAATTCTATGCAGAATAAACTTGAAACGACTGAAAAACTCTTGGGACAAAATACCACTAAACCTTTTCAAAGTACTTCCTTCAGTACTACCGCTTCTTCTTCTATCTCAGAAATTACAGAGGTCCAAGAAGACTTAAATATAGATTTGTCAAAATGCTATACAGCAAATAATCATTTATTAATACCTTCCTTTAATTTCAGTAATTGTACTATTTCGAATATTAATGTTAACAACAATAAACCTACCGCTAAGGAAAATTAAACTTTGAATAAAATTAATGAAAGCTGAAAAAATTGTTGTTTATCGTTAAGTAAATAAAAATTTTATCTAAGATATCTTTATTTCTGAAAAGTACGGTCGACGGAAAAGTTTTTTCAACGAACTCGTGAATTAAAATGGCGCTTAACAATCTCAAACATTATCTCAATTGTTAATCGCCCCTATTAATACATTTGTTGGTTAAATAACTATTATTGACGTTTCAAATTCCACTTTCGGAAATCGTTCTCAATGTTTGTTCGTTCTCAATGTTCTCAAACAATGTTTGTATTTGACATTTAAAAGAAGAAAAAGAGGTAGACATTGACGTTCATGGAATGAAGGAATTAGAAGAGCGATGGAATCGATAGTTTTGGAGAACGAGCATGCCTTGGGGAACCGGGAAGATTGGTGGAGGAGAACTGAAATACGGCGATAGTCGTTTTCAAAATGGATTTTATTTATGTCACCTTGCATGTCAAATGTCGCATATTATTATGTTTTAAGTATAAAATATAGTGATATTTGACGTTTGACATAAAACGTGACATAATATACTAGATTTTGACATAAAATGTGACGTGAAATTTGACATTTGACATCAAAAGTGGCAGAATATGACGGATTTGACATAAAACATGACGTTTTGACGTTTTTTATATACAGACAGTCCTCACTCCAATCCTTACTTCAGAATCTTGGTCCACTCGGTATATCTGAATACATTATTAATATATATCTAACTATAATATACATTTCCTTTATTAAACCGTTACGAAAACAAGTAGCCACTCCCGAACGATATGCCTCCTATTCCCAGCATATCCGTGGGGCCCTATATTGGTTCCATTTGGTAGCCCAAAGGGCCTATAACGTTGACATTTCAGCCTCTTTTTCTACTCAGTCAATATTGATGCCGAACATAGGACGTGTTTGTGCCGGATAGAAGTACGCAATAGTAAGTTTACTTCTATAAATAAGGAGCCATTGTGAGGGTGATGCGAACGGTGGAGCACGGGTTTATTTTTCTAAGGGGCACTAATGGACGGCCGGGGGTTACAAAGCACCGTGGCATAATGCTACTACGCGCTCGCCGAAGAAATAACACCAACTAAAAGACCACGAACAGGTGGAAAATCGCGTGCGAGGGTCAATCGAGGGTTTGTTTGATTCTGCATTAAATAATAGTATTTCTTGCACATCTAGGTCATGTTTAATTATGTACTGTATTCCTGCTTCGTTATTTTAGTTATAACAAGATTTTGCTTCATCTTCCATTATAAGCAGTCGTTTTATTTTAAAAATAGACCATTTTTGACCTCTTTACTTCTATTTTTTAAGCTCCACTATTCGGTTTTTGTGCTATTTAATTATTATTTGCAGAACATGCAGGTAATGGGACATACGACCAGATAGAAATAAGTCTGACAGAAGTCAAGAGAGCAATCAAGACATTGAAGAACAAAAAAAGCCAAAGGACCCGGAGGGATACCAAACGAACTAATTAAAAACGGAACGGAAAAGTTATTCCGCATGCTACACAGAATGTTCGAAAGAGGACTAAATGGAGAGGAAATACCTGCGGAATGGACACAAGCATACATCACATCCATACATAAGAAAGGAAACAGGAAAAAATGTGAAAACTACAGAGGAATTAGTATAATATTGTCGGTAGGTATACTTTACGGGAAAACTAGAAACTGAAATAATAGGAAAAATTGGAGAAGACCAAGCAGGGTACACAATAGGTAAATCATGCCTATATCATAGGTACACATTAGAACAACTGATAGAGAAGAAAATGGCAAAAGGTAGACCGGTCCATCTGGCGTTTGTTGATCTAAAGAAAGCATACGACTCAATACCTAGAGTCAAATTATGGGAAGCAATGAATGATCTCGGAATCCGACAAACACTAATAAAAGCAGTTAAAGCACTGTACAAAGAAAACAAAGTAGCTATTAAATGTGGAAATAAAGCCTGCAATCCATTTAAGACGACAAAAGGACTTTTACAAGGCTGTGCTACGTCCCCTACTCTGTTTAAAATATTCTTGGAAAAGACACTCAAACCATGGAGGAGAAAGTGCGAAGGAATGGGCATATCAGTAAGAGACGAATACCTATACACCTTAAGTTTTGCCGACGATCAAGTAGTCATCGCACAAGATGAAGAAGATCTCAGCTTTATGCTCAGAAAACTAGAAGAAGATTATAAAAACAACGGAATGGAAATAAACTTAGAGAAAACCGAATACCTAACAACAGAAAACAAGGATATGAGAAACCAGAGATAGACGAGGGAAGACAAATAAATGGAACAGATAAATTTAAGTATTTAGGAACCATAATATCGAGCCAGGAAACAACAGAAGAAGATATAAACAACAGACTAAGACAAACAAGAAACTGAATAAGACAACTAAATTCAGTGCTGTGGGATAAGAACATTACGATAAAGACAAAAAAGAGAATATATAATACCCTGACAAGAAGTATCCTGACATATGGGTCCGAAAACTGGACAATAAACAAGAGAAATAGAGGTAGGATAAGAGCAGTAGAAATGGAGTTCCTGAGGAGAAGCTGTAGACTTACAAAAAGAGACAGAATTGAAAACGCAGAGAATAAGCGGAGAATAGGAGTGCAATCAGACATAATCGACTATATAGAGGAGAAGAGACTATCCTGGTACGGCCACGTCAGAAGAGCGGACAGAGGACGCTGGATAAACAAAATCACAGAATGGAGCCCGATCGGAAGAAGAAAGAGAGGAAGACCCCGAAGGTCATTCAGAGACGAAATCGACGAGGCTATGGAGAAAAGAAACCTGCGAGATGGAGACTGGAATGACAGGGAAAATTGGAGAAAACGGTTGAGTGAAGGAAGGCAGTGAAAACTGTGAAAATCCTGTTTAAGTAGTAATTATTATTTTCTGTAAGGGGTGTTAAGGGGTGTAGGATTGTGTTATAGAGTTAGTACCTTTTATCGAAACTCTAGTCATTCTAAGATAGGAACCAATTCAAAGAAATACCTCGAATTTCATAGAAATTTAGTTTTTATTAAAATGTCGTGATTTACACAATCAAGAGCTTTGGCATAGTCATAAAAAACATTGGCAGTAAAAATATTATTGTTTAGTATTTGATAGACCTCATGTAGTACAGAAAACAGCATCGCTGGTACATTTTTTTATTTCCCATTTGATATACTCTTTTAATTTTTATAGTCCGACAAACGAGAGCTGGCGGGTGAGCTGCGCGAAAATAGAAAAGGAATTATTCTAATAGAGATAGGAGAGGTACTTAATCGCAATTATAGGTATATAGTATAGGTACTTAAACGGTTATACACGATGTGAACTCCTAGCCGACTGCAATAGAAATGAGCAATTCCTTCCACTTTTCAATTTGTTCTACGCGCAATCCGCCAGCTCTCGCTTGTCGGCTTATACTTGTTTTATTACTGCCTCCAATATGAGGTTAAATATTTTTGAACTTAATGAGGTCTGATTCCAGTTGTTACTTCGTCGGTTCTATTGTTTCTGCCTGGATGGCACTGGTACATATAGGGTGGTTTATTGTGTTCTATAGATAGTTTCACTATTTCCACATCCCTTTCTGAAATTAGTAAAAAGTATACTTAATTTGTATAGAGAACCGTATGACGCACTTTTCTTATTTGAACTGTTTTTTTCCTCCAAGAGAATATTGTTTTTATGCTATTTTTAAATTTTTCCCAACTATTGTCGATATCGTACTCATGTGTAACCCTCTGTTCTAATGTTTGTTCATTTCTGAACTGACATAAATTTTTTGTTGACTCAGTTGTGACATTTTTTTCGTAAATTATTTGTTCCAAAAGGTTACTAAATTATTTTATTTATTTATTATTATTTGACCGATCTCCTCGACGGCATTCAAGGTTAAAATGAAAGCAGCACAAACTAAAAGCAGAGAGATACCTTTATAGTATTAAAATATATTAATCTTGAACTGAAATTAGGTTACGTTGAAAAATTGTGCAAGGTCATTGATTACCAACAATCTCGATAGCCGTGATCGTCTAGTGGTTAGGACCCCACGTTGTGGCCGTGGTAACCCAGGTTCGAATCCTGGTCACGGCATGAGGTTAAACTTTTTTTTATTAAAAATATATTAAACGAATGGTCGAAAATAACAAAAAGTGTCAAATTTTTACAAGAAAGCCTAAACAATTTAAAATAACTATCAAATTGAAAAAAGTTTTAAAAATAGATCGTACAGAAATATACAAGGGGGCCCATAAATATACGTCGAAGTTACAGCAATATTAGCTAAAAGCTTGGAATAGCTTCATATCTTGTTAACTTGCTTAACGAAGAAACTTACAAATGGATGACAAAATAGTGATTGGCTATCATCCATTAGATGTCCGTTTAATATTTTTATATATCAAACTTTTTAGTTCCAGTCTTAGTTTTGAATTTCTACCTTAAAAAAATGTTTTGTCTTCTTTCCTTTTCTCTTTGAGACAAGTATTTCTGTTTGCTTCTCTTCGAGATGCTGTCATATTGGTTTATTTTATTTTTATGCAATAAAGAAGGCAAGGAGACATGCACCATCGCAACAAGAAAAATTGAATGATATAACATTAAAAATAATATTAGGAAAGCTCAACAAGATTGATGACAAAATAACACAAAGCGATATCAGAGTTACCCGACTAAAGCAAAGCGCTTTTCCGAAAATCAGAAAGGTTAAGCACCTCCGAATAATGGCGTGGAACGGAAATGGACTGTTACCACATCAGATCAAGTTGCAAGCAGTACTAGATATTGAGAAAATTGATCTGTGTCTCGTTTCTGAAACACATTTCACTAAACAGTCATATATAAAATTTAGGGGGTATAGAGTATATTCGACTGTTTTCAGATAATGCAGCTAAAGAAGGAAGAGCTATCATAATTATTAAAGTTAACATCTTGCATCATGAGAAATTAAAATATGCAACTGAGCACATACAAGCTACACCAGTATGTACAGTACAGTAAAGAGTTTATGAACACTTTAAGGAAAAGATAAAGTACATCCCAGAGGTACTTTTCAGTGCGTCATTAATTATGACGTCATAGAATGAATTAGGTGTGTCGAGAATTATTTCAGATAATTATTGAAGAATCTGACATATGCCAGGATCGTACTTAGCCACAGGGGTAATCCCGTTTATTAATAAAAATAAAAAGTAAACAATATTGTTTATAAAATTTATAAATATATATATTGTTTATAAAATTTATAAATAAAAAAAAATTTACAAATAAAAAAAAATTTACAAATAAAAAAAAATAGGAAAAATTTGAAATTGATGACAAAATTATTCATTTATTGAATTTTTGTATTTTCTTCTCAAGGGGCTGTCTGCGCGTCGAAAGTTGGCAATCACCACAGCGATTTTTAATTTTGAGACAGCTTCTCTAAATAAGTCGTTATTACATGAGTTACGTCTCCTTCCTATGGATCTTTTTCTTCTAAATGTTTCTTGCTTAATGACCTGGAGTGTTAGATATTTATCTTCTCTCATCACATGACCCATATATCCCATTTTCTCCTCTTAATTGTTAGTACTTCTCTTTCCTTATGCATACGTCACATTACCTCAACGTTGGTTATTCCATCTACCCATGAGATCTCTAGTACTCTTCGGTATATCCACATCTCGAATGCCTTCAGTCTCCTCACGTGAATTTTCTTCAGTGTCCACGCTTCCATCCCGTATTATAATACCGATAGCACGTAGCACCTCAGCAATCGTATTTTTAACTTAAGGTTTAAGTTTCTACAGCAGAGAAGCCTTTGTATTCTTGTAAATGCGCTTCTGGCCTGTTTGATTCTGATTCGTGTTTCGTGAGAGCTGTCATTGTTTTCATTAATAGTTGTACCTAGGAATTTGAATTCTCTTACTATTTCAATAGGCTGATTCTGTACATATATCTCACGAATGTCCTGAGTTGTCTTTGTTATTATCATATATTTCTTGCTCTGTTGAGTGATGGTCCATATTCTTTTTTGCTTACTGCGGTCACCTAATTAAGAAGTATCTGTAGGTCTTCATGTGATTCGGCCAAAAGAAAGGTATCATCAGCGTATCTCAGGTTATTTATGATCATGCCATTAATTCTAATGTCTACGTTTCGTTAATCCATTGCCTTACTTAATATATCTTCCGAGTATACATATTAAATAATACTGGTTTATGTATACACCCTTGTCGAACAACTCTTTGTACTTCTATTTCTTCTGATGTTATATCTTCTATTTTCACTACTGCTTTTTGGCCATAGTATAAGTAATACAAAAAAGACTGTTTTCAAAAAATTTATTAGGTAACTTATAAATTAATTACATAAATAAAATAAAATTCTATTTTGTACGTTTGTATGTACAAAATTAGACTTTTAGCAGATAAAATTATAGAAAAATACTGCCAGTGGGGATGTTTCCATAAAGATATTTCCTTAGGACAACTCCATGGTCAAATATTTTGGTCACAACTTAGCTAAACAGTTAATTAGAGAGAAGTCAGTCAGATGTGAATATAAGAATTGGATGATAACTAGTTCCACTGGATATCATTATGGTTTTCACGTTTGTTACCGAAAAAAAAAAAAAAACAAATGGTACTATTAAAATAGACCACTTGAAGCTAAAATAGTAATTGATATTTTGAAACAGTTGCCTGAACCATCAACAACTGAAATTTTTTCGATAAACATTTCATGACATATCAACTAATGATATATCTGAAACAAAAAAATGTAAAGGCAACAGGAACTGTAAAATGTACAGTAATGGTGAAAGCTAATGAAGAGTAAGCCCATGAACAAAAATGCATCTGATTATAGATTTGACAAAACTAATAAAATTTTGTGTATGAAATGGTATGACAAAAGTGTTCTATGGTATCCAATTATGATACGATTGAACCACTATGTCAAGTAAATACAAAGGTCGCAATATGGTGAAAAACTATGTGTATTGAATGGTGTTTTGAAAAAGACCACACAAATACCCAATGTCCCAATTAGGCTGAAATAAACAGTAAATAAAACAATTTTATTTTCAATGTAATTTTCAACTTCTTCACGAATAGAAGAAATTGGTAATAATGTTTGTCCAGCTTTCCTGTCCAATTGAAAATATTTAAGCAATTTTAATATTAGAACTTGTTCTTTTTCCGTATATCTTGTCATCTTGTACAAATACAAATAAAACCACAATCACAATACTATGTAAAACAAAATACAAAATAAAATTATATAAAACAAATACCAAAGAATATAAATATATTATATAGCGTCTATATTCTTTGCAAATACTGACCTGAACGACAGCCGTCACTTGCTGTTGGAACACTTCGAAAGAATGGCCAGCATGGACGAAATTTTACGTCAACTGTCAGTAATAGGCGTATTTGATTGGCTAGAGAAAGCGCGCATATAAATATCAACGAATCAAACGTAGGTTAGGAAAGAACCTCTTATGTATGTAAGCTTATTCTAACGCTGCAATATAGTTCTGTTTAATCACCGAACTACCGCTTTCTCCGTCACATCCAACTTATAAAGAAATCGAAAAACTATGACGCACTAAAAAGTACCTCTGGGATGTTCTATACATCATCGGTGGCCACTTTAATAAAAATACCCACTTGGGCTCTAGGCTAACTACAACTAAAGGAAAAGAACTATTGTCAGCTGTTAAATAACAAAAGGGCCAAATAATATTTACTGGTATCTATGGTACGGATGCATATCAATCCAGCTAATAGCCATGATGATTGCCAACCTTCGTCGAGGAGATTACACGTAAATAATATGATCTCATTACAGGAAAACTATTAAAAAATCTACTAAGAAAAGCCTTAGTTAAGCTGACATACCTAATAAAATCTACTTTTAGATTGAGTGTATTAGGTCCGGTCCTGTACTTATTGTAAATGTGTGACATTCCAGAGCTAAAACAAAACACTATTGCCATAGATAGAAGACATATCCAAATTGCTTATACATCAGCAAAATACTTGGGCATCACCATAGACACGAGGCTGAGCTGAAAAGTCCATGCCAAAAAAAAAGAGGGGAGCTTGAAATTAGGTATAACAAATTGTATTGGCTGATTGAAAAAAACTCAACATTATCCATTCACAATAAATTATCCATTCCCAAGCAAGTACTGAGGCCAGTACGGGTATATGGGTGCCAACTCTAGAGCTATAACAAAGTTAGTAATCTACATATTATCTAGAGATTTCAAAACAAAGCACTGGGGAACATTGTTGATGCTCCTTGGTATATCCGTAACAGCAACCTATACTAATAGGACCTGAGTATGGAAACTGTGACCGAAGTAATCAATAAAACAGCAGCAAGTCATAAGCGAAGGCTGCATAGTCATGTGAATGTCGCGGTAATACAGCTTCTTGACTACACTGAACTAAAGAGAAGACTCATACGGACAAAACCATTTCTTCTTCTTCTTCTCGTGCCACTCCTAGCGGAGATTGGAAATCATCATGGCCACTGCGACTTTGTTAGCAGCGCGCCTGAAAAGTTCAATCGAACTACACCCGAACCATTCACGTAGATTACGAAGCCACGATATTTTTCTTCTTCCCACACTTCTTTTGCCCTTAATTTTGCCCTGCATGATGTTTCTTAAAAGTTCGTACTTTTCACCTCTCACAATGTGCCCCAAGTATTCCATCTTTCTAGTTTTTATCTCATTTAGAATTTCGCATCTTTTCTAAAGTTTGGAGTACTTGCGTGACGCGGTCCATCCATGATATTCTGAGAATGCGCCTATAGCACCACATCTCGAAAGCTTCGATGTTTTTTATGGTCAAATGTTTTAGTGTCCAAGCCTCAACTCCATATAACAGGATAGAAAAGACATAACACCGCAGCATTCGTATTCGTAACTTTATATTGATATCACGATTGCAAAAGAGTTTGCGCATTCTGTTAAAGACTGATCTAGCGATTCCTATTCTACATATAATCTCTTTTGTTTGATCAGTATCGTCTGTGATCCAAGCACCTAGATATTTATAACAGGGCACACGCTCAATCGTTGTATTGTCTATTACAAGATTAGCTCTGATGTTCTTTGATTTCGTGATTAATAAAATTTAGTTTTTTTTTCAAATTAATTTTCAAGCCGTAACTGTTACAGTATATATTAGTACAATACAAAACCATTTGGGTTAGTGTAAATGTGTATCAGTTTAGTGTAAAAAGCAGAGTATAGTGTTGTGATTTTATTGCATGTTAGTTGTAGTACATTAGTTGATAGATAAAATAAGAGTAAACCATAGGGTAAGCCCTTACCTTTAAGTATTTGCTGTGTATTAAGTTAGGTCAGAATATAACTGATAATTGGTCATTTGTAATCAGATAGCAGTATACACACACCGTACAGGTATTATACAAATAAAAACTGCAAAATTTACTTCATTTTTGTAGCTGTAGCTCAGTTATTAGAGATTTGACCTCTAAAAGTCATACGAACAAACCTAATTTTGCTAAGAATTTAAATTTTGGGATTCCAAAAATATGCAAACAACTTTCCAGTCCAAATAGGTGTACTTGACAGTACAAAAAACTTGCGTATTGTTGATCGATCATACCTATAACAACTTTGGTATTCGCTAAGAAGCTGCGAATATTTTTTCTTTTATCTTTGGTTTTAGCTTTACAAAAACATTGATTTAGCACAGATTGCGTCTTTGCTTCACTAAGCTAAACCAATGACGAATAAAAGGCAATTTATCTAGCTTGTCTAAAGTATCTACTGTTGTCTAGACTTCTCTAATCAGGTATATCCATATTTTTATATCCTAGCAATAAAAGTATACACCGCTTAAAGTCCACCAAGCGAAAAATTCAAATTTACCATCAGATTTCCACATTTTCCGACGCAAAATAACCGAAGACCGGCATATTGTCCCCATTTGCTAACTTGGCTAATCCTCTCAATAAATGTTGGTTTTGTTTACTGACGAAATTTATGTCCCTCCTCTATTCACTTTCAGAATTGTGCATAAGAGATAGAGTTTCTGTATTCTTGAGTGGTTGGTTTTATATATGCGGGGAAAAATTCAAAGTATATACCGCAGGGGCTGTAAAACTGGGAAGTGTTTTAGCGTTCAGGGACGGTACTTGGGGTTGGACAGTTAAATAGCTGCTTTAAATTTGACGATCATGTCTATTACACAGAAAAACACGCTGTGGTATACTTTTTGTTTGTTTTTCTACATTTAAGCAACAAACTATATTTTATTGAACTATATTTAGCAAAAAGAACGCTAAAAACAAGACAACAAAGGACAACTGGTATATAGAAAAACTGAATGCTACAGATAGAAGAATTAAATATGCAGAAGATATAAGCAAAAAACTGAAGGAATACTATGAACATACAGAGGATGTTGAAACATAATGGAGAAATATAAAAAAATGTATAAATGAAACAGCTTCTGAACATGTAGGGATAGAAAGAAAGAACAAAAAAAAATGGTATATCAAGACTGTCATAACATGTTAAAAAAGAAGATAGAAATAAGACAAAAGTGGATCAGAACAAATAGACAAGAATATAAAGAAGAATACAACAAATTAAGGACAGAATGTAAGGAAAATTAAACAAATTTGGTTAAATGATAAGATAAATGAAATAGAAAAAGAAAACACAAACAGAAACACAAAAGCATTTTATAAGAAAATTAGCGAGCAGAACAAAACCTTTAAAGGAAAGATAAAAGGCATGCAGCATGCAGGATAGAAATGGAAAAGTATCAGAAAATGACAAAGAGTTTAAAGAAATCTGGACTAATTATTTTAAAGAATTATTAACAGTACAAGAGGACCAAGACTTAAATGAAAACGTGGAAGAAGAGACCACGATGATAGAAACCCAGTAGTCGCAACGGTAAAGCACCAGTTATAGACGGTATAAACATGGAACTCATAAAATATGGTGGACATGAACATGAAAAAATATACCAATTAATAAAAGTCATATGGGACGAAGTAAAGATGCCAGAAGAATGGTACAAAGGACAAATTATCACAATCCATAAAAAAGGAGACCAACAAATGTGTCATAATTATAGAGAACTGACATTATTAAACACAGCGTATAAAATCATGTCAACCTTAATACAACGAAGACTGGCCGAAGCGACTACAAATATCATGGGACTGTATCAATGCGGATTTATTAGGGGAAAGTCAACAACAGATGCCATACATACGGTAAAGCAAATTATGGAGAAAGCTCATGGATATAAAATAGACATTGAACTGCTTTTTATAGACTTCCAACAAGGATTTGATTCAATAAACAGAGCGAAATTACTTACAGCTATGAGAGAAATGAGAATACACAACAAATTAAGACGATTAATAAAAATGACAATGAGCAAAACCGTAGTAACCGTAAAAACACAAGAAGGAGACACAGAAGAATTTGTTATAAATAAAGGTGTACGTCAAGGAGATTCATCATCTGTAACTCTCTGTAATCTTGCCCTGGAATATATAGTCAGAAAAATCAACAAAGGTACACTTAGAACGAGATAGGGACAAATAATAGCATATGCCGACGATATTGTGATAATGACAAAGAACAGAAAAAAATGGAAAGTATGTTAAAAGAATTGGTAGCAGAAGGGAAAGTAATGGGCTTGGTAATAAATCAAGAAAAAACAAAAATAATGAGATTTGACAAAAAATATGAAAACAAAAATATTAGACTGAGAGAATATATATTTGAAGAAATAGAAAAGTTGAAGTATTTGGGAATATTATTAAAAACAATGGAGAAAGGGAAACAGAAATTAAAGAAAGGATAATTACAGCAAATAAGACATACTATGCAAATAAAAAACTTCTACAAAATAAATTACTGAGTAAGAAATCGAAAATGAAGATATATAAAACAATAATTCGACCGACCATGATGTATGCTGCAGAAACCCTTAGCATGACAAAAAACAAGAGGAAGATCTTAGAATACTAGAAAGAAAAATACTAAGAGCAATATTAGGACCAATAAAAATTAATGAAGACCAATATAGACAAATGACGAATCATGAACTACTAAACGAAATTAAAGAGGATATAGTTTGTAAAATAAAACAGCAAAGGGCAAAATGGCTAGGACATATATGGAGATCAGGACCATCTACGACAATATTTTCAATATTGGAATGGACACCAGCTGGTAAAAGAAGACGTGGAAGACCAAGATCTTTATGGCTACAAGAAGTAACAAATGATCTCAACAGGACGGGCGTACCGCAATGGAGAGAAAAAACCAGAGATAGGAAACAGTGGAGAAAAATAACAGGAAAAATTAAATAAAGTTTATTGATATTGTTTGGAATATTGAACTTGTTGCGACCATTTCCAAAAGTGGACAGTCAATTAAAAAATGTGTAACACTGTTTGTTTCGTCACAAATGTCACATTTAGGAGCATTATCTCTGGTAAAAAGGTACGAATGCGTATATCTTGTATGGCCTAAACGTAGACAAGTAATGATAGTTTGCAGTTTTCGGTTTCGAGTTCTAGGTAGCCATGGATAAACATTGTCTTTAATTTTCCGTAGTGTTGTCAGTGAATAATTCCATTCTTGATTCCACTTACACGTAATTACGCGGGATTTCGACACTCCGTTACATCTGTTTCTACACTTTCCTACACTTTACTCGCTCACTGGTCTGCAGCTTCGTTTCCATCAATACCAATATGAGATGGGATCCAAATGAAAGTAATGCGTCTGGAATTTTCTTCAGCTTGCTTTAGTTCAGATATTACCATATTTTCTACGGGGTTTTTAGGATATATATGATTTAAGGTTTGTAAAACACCAAGGGAATTACTTAGAATCAAGCATTTTGGTATTTTATTATTGTTGATATGTTCAAGAGATTTAAGTATTGCATTCAGTTCAGCAAAGAAGATGCTAAAATATTTGGGCAGTCTGAATTGAAATTGATTGTTAGACGTTACATATGCAGCACCAACTCCTGTGTTGCATTTAGATGCATCTGTAAATATCCTGCAGCAATTTTATCCATGTTTGTTTATGATTGAATTGAGGTTATTTTTAATAACAGCCGGATTTGTAGAATGCCTATTAAATACAGTAAGATTTTAATTTATTTCGGGGATATTGGTACTCCAAGGTGTAGGATGGTTCAAATTTATTTGAAATATATCTGGAAAATCTAGGTTTAAATATCTTAGATAGGATCGAATTCTCTCATAGAAAGGTTTGTGTGAATTAGATCTATTTTGAAGTATATGTTTGTTATTGAATGTATTATCAAAAATAGGTCTATTTCGATTGGATGCTATAGAAGTTGTATGTGTTAATGTTAAATAAATGCGACGGTTTAGTAAAGATGGTTTCTCCAGTTTCACTATATAAACTTTCTACCGATGTTGTTCCAAATGCTCCCAGAGCAATTCTTAATGCGGTATTGTGTATACTATCTAATGGTTTTAGTGTTGTGTCGGATGCACAAATATAAGCAATGGAACCATAATCTATTTTAGATCTAATTAATGCTTTATATAGACTAATCAGTGTATCATACATTAGCCCAAATCCCTGTTAGATAAAGTTCTTAATATATTTAATCTTTTATTGCACGATGCGACAAGTTGATCTATAGTTTTTTGTCCAACCACATTCCCATGAATTTTATGTCTATTTTAAACATGAGCTCTGAATTAAAAAACTTTAATATTGGTTTAGGGAAAGCGTGCTTATTAGTGAATACCATTCCCACTGTTTTAGATACGAAAAATTTAAATCCCGTGTCGCAGGGCCATTCTTCTAGTTGTTTTAGAAAATTTTGTATTTCGACATAAGTGAAGAATCTTTGCCTTTGATATAAACCACCAAATCGTCTGTGTAAAAACGAGCTTTCAAAGGTTTTTGAGAATTTTTAATTATGGCGATCAGGAATAATGTCGGGCTAATTATAGAACCTTGAGGGGTTCCGTTTTCCTCAATATATTCTTCGGAATATGAACTTTAAACTCTGACTTAAAATGCTCTTTGCCGTAAAAAGTTTTTAATAAATTCTAGAGAGTTGTTCCGGATCTTCTATGCGTGCAACTTTTTTAAAATATTATATTATAGCACGTGTTGAATGCTTCCTTTATATCGAAAAATATTGCTATACAGTGTTGTCGCATCGCTAGTGCTTCCTGGATATCGCTTTCTAAATCTAGTATATTATCTATGCCTGATCGATTTTGTTCAAAACCATTTTGCTCATTCGTTAGTAGATTTGAACTTTCAAGTGTCCTATTATTAGTATTATATCAATGATATTCATTTTGAAGTTTTCAGAAAAAAAAATACAAACAGTGTACAAAGTTAACATATGACTCTTATAGGTAGGGTTAAACGCCAGTTATTGGACACGAGACAGTTATTGTACATTAAGTAAGTAATTAGACGTAAGTGTTAACTTAATATTATAAGATTTCTGCAAGTGCTAACAAGCGTATATTACACTAGGTGGCACTACTCGTTTCTATATTACGTACATTCTTTTGCCTATGTTCTGCCATTGAGGGGTTCTGTGATTTTGGTGGTAAATATTTTTAGGTTATGTGAGTGAAGTGACATTTAAGCATTGTGTTAAGCATCTGCTCTGACTTTTTTTTTTTCAAAACTACGTGTTATTTTTAAGATCTTTCTTTGTCAATCATTTTCCATCCACTCATGAATGTAGGTTGCTTCCATAATTCTCTATCTTGCGCCAATCTAATCCACTGTTTGCCTGCCACTGCTCTTTTGTCATCTATTCATCTTTTTTGAGGTCTTTCCATGCTTCTTGTTGTCCTTGGTCTCCATTCTAGAATTCTCCCTGTTCACCTGTTGTCATTATATCGGGCTATGTGACCTGCCCAGCGCCATTTCATTTTTGTAATTTCTTCCACAATATCCCTAATCTTCGTTCTACGTCTTATCTCGGTGTTTCTAATCATGTCTCGCAGTGATATTCCATATGATTCGTTGCATTGTTCTTTGCGTTGTTTCTAATTTTTTAGCAGATTTTTTGGTAAGGGCTACTGTCTCCAAGCCGTAGGTACAAACTGGTAGTATGCATGTATTATATACCTTTTTCTTTAAATTTACAGGAATGGATGTGTTTTTCAAGAATATGCTAGTTTGCCGAAAGCGCCCAATGCTAGTTGTGTTCTTCTTTTAATTTCCGCATCTTGATTTGGTTTTCCCACTTTGATGACATGACCTATATATCTAGGTCATTTTTAAGATAAGATTGTATTTTTATTTAAAAGGGTGTAGTAAAGGCCCTTATACTCCCTAAGGCCCGTGTACAGAAATATGGATTTTAATTCGGATTTAATTTCGCCTGTCCAATAACTAAACTAGAAAACATTTGTTAGAATAGTTATTGGACAGCTGTCCAATAACTAAATTTGACCGTCCAATCACTAAATTGATTCTTTAGGATTGTAGTACAATGCCTAAACTTAGCAAACAGGATAAGATTAAACTTATAGAAGCTGTTAAGGATGTACAAAATGGCACTGAATCGTATAGAACAGCTGAAAAAATATGGAAGTCCGAAGTCCACTATAAAATTTAAATCAAAACATCTGGAACATAAAGATATACTTCGTGTATCGAATGACCCTAAAAGTATCATGGTACAAGTTGCACTTTTTCTTGGACGATGTACAACGTAATAGGCATTTTATTCATTATTTGTTTATTCTTTCAGAACTTCGTTTGAAATTTTTAATGTTAATGTGACAATTACGACAATTCGTACCTACTGTGAAATGAATATAGAGGTGGAAACGTGTAACATGTCACAGCGATTGCCATTGTGTTGTATGGTCAATAAAACAATGTCGTGATTTGTATCCACATTGAACGACACAACACTTATGCGCATTTATTGAAATAGCCAGTTTCTTGCTCCATTCTGATAGCTGGTTAAGGTACTCTGCGTATGGGTATATGAAACCGATGAGGAATGAGGATACATTAAGACAAACTGGAGTCTAGGATGTGGTAAGTATGGACGCCGCAAATGGAGAGATCATGTCGATAGAATGGACTCAGGAAGAATTGCAAAGACACCTAAAGCCAATAGAAAAAGTTCACTTGGAAACCCTCCGAAGAGGTGGTATGATAACTGGACATCAACATCAGAAGAGCTGGGATGAAGAAGTACTGTTTTATATGCTTTGTCTTTCAATATATGAATAAAAAAAAATAAGTAATCAATGTATAATTTTATATTTCAAAGTCTGACTACCAAGAAAAACGCCAGATACAATGAATAATGTTAAGTTTTGCGAACACGTGTTAAAATCCACTATAATCTATACAATTTTTAGGCTCCTAGTAAAATTTGCATTGCTCCGCCGATGAAAGCGGAGAAAGCTGTAAAATGAGAACCGACGAAGGCGTCTTCCGTCAACGGGCTACACCTTTCCAATAATGCATCCGACAAAGTTTATTACATCCACACAAAGTTATATCTGCTCTGGATATACATCTACAACTCCACGTAACCATATTCCATATACTTGATTATCTGGATACATGAAATTTAACAGAGTGTTCTATTTTAACACTATGAAACAGCAGAATAAAGTAATTTGTTTATGAGAATTTTCTAAAAAGACACAATTCTTACGTCCTTTGACGTAATAGTTTATAGTTATATTTAATATAGATGATACAATATTTCACACGTAAGTGAAAACTAGTTAAAGTTGCAGGAGGATGAGCTACCAATCCTCAAAAAGGGAAGTCACGGAAGCTTTACAATTAGATGTCCAAATTACAGGCAAAGCAGATTTAGATTTACTTTTTAGTGGTCTTGGATTTTCTGAGCGATAAACTAAGAGTGGTTTTAAGTTGAAATCACCAGCTTCATTTGACCCCACCATCACTGTCAATTGATCTTTGTCAAACTTAAAACCTGGAAAGCCAATCTCATCAACATTGAATATGGTTTGTTTGGTAGAGCCACATTCATTTATTATGGCTTTTAATTTCTGTGGATAACAAGACTCAGCTTCTTTATTACCACTTGCAGCTTCTAGGCTTTCTGGAGTGCTATGCTAATTACAGCAACTTTTGAATCGGCTGAACCAACCCTTACTAGCTTTAACCTTTTCATTCTTAGCGACATCTCCAGCATCCTCTTTCAATATCTCAAAAATTAGCTTAGCTTGGGAGCACACTGTACTTTGATCAATAGGACAATTTTGCCATTTACTTCATTTTTACGCCATAATTTGAACATCCTATTAAGGTTTATCAAGCACTAAACAATAATCTTTATACTGTCACTGTTTTTTGTGACTATACCAAAGCTTTTGATTGTGAAAATCATGACATATTGATAAAAAACTAAATTTCTACGGAATTCGAGGATTATCTTTAAATTGTTTCCAATCTTACTTAAGGAGTAGGAAACAACTAGTTGGAGCAAATGCTACTGACTCTAGTCACAAAAGCATTGTATGTGGAGTACCACAAGGTTCAGTACTAGGTCCTCTACTTTTCCTTATCTTTATAAATGACTAAAAATCGATGGAAACATTTTTCTTTTTGCTGATGATACCAGTATTACCTGGAAGAATGGAGGAACTCTAATATTGCAACTCTTCATCAGTATATTTGATTCTGTAAAAGTTCTTGGTATTTTTATAGACAGCAACCTTAAATGGTCCCTTCATATCGATTTGTTAAGTAAAAAACTAGCCTCAGCCTGCTATGTAATCAGATCTGTTTAGAAGGAAATGAATATAGCATCTTTCAAAATAACATACGTTTCTTTGTTCGAGTCTCATCTTCGATATGACCTTCCATTTTACTGCTCAATCTGATGATATTTTTAAATTACAACAAAGAGCAATACGGTATCTTTTTGGCCTCAGTGGAATAACACATTGCAGAAGCTACTTCAAAAATGACGGGATTTGAACTCTTCTCTCTTTATATATTCTGAAAACTGTTTGCTTAATTTGTAAACACCTACATGTTCTTTCAGCAAGACTGAATCATGACTACTCCACCAGAAATTCAAGCTTTGATGTGTATTTACCAATCCCATGTATGGTCCTCGAGCGCGACTAGTCGCACTCCGAGACGCATCGCCCCGCCTTGAATTTTCCTATTGGTCCCTGACCTGGAAATCCCTATTTATCGGTACATCAGCGTATATAAATATTGGCGATTTTCAGATCAACCAGATCAGTCCCTCACGGGCTCTCCGAGAGCTTAGTGCTCTCGGGGTCCTGTTTCCTGCATTTTTCTATACTCTGTGGCTGAGAAGTATTGTTCAACTGCAATTTGGTGTTATTATTTCGACAACACTTTGTCATGTAAGAAATTACCTTGCCTTTATCAAGGCAAGTCACCGAAAACTACAAACCTGATGTTATTTCGACTTGTAAGTCATGTAAGGAATATCTTGTCTTTGTCAAGACGAGCCATCAGACGATACATTCACAAGTCTATACACTGAAAGTGGACTTGGGTAGAGGAGCTTGCGACGCTGTTTTCGAAGCCCTCTACAGAGCACCCGGAGGCTCCAGAAGGCGGATAGACCCCTGTGACACTACTGTGTCACCTGTTATTATCTGAAGTTACTATCACATAATTCGGAACATCCATTTAAGAAATAATTAGGAGTCTAGGTGAAGTTTCTTGAGGTAGTTATACAATTTTTATAAAATCTTGTAGAGAAAAAGGTATCCATATTTATGATTTTTATGCTTTGTAGAGTACTGTCTAAAGATCTTTGTGCTATTCTGTTTTAAAAATTGTGCAATCATATACTAAGTGACATAGAAATCCGAACACCTAGTTTAAATGATTTTATTTTAATAACATTTTGTATAAGTACTTAATGAAGCATAATTAGTAAATGATTCTTCTTCTTCTTCATGTGCCTTGTCCGTTCCGAACGTTGGCAATCAACATGGCTATTCTGATTTTGTTTACGGCAGATCTGAATAGTTCAGCAGATGACAATCCGAACCATTGCTGGAAGTTTTGGAGCCACGAGTGTCTTCTCCTCCCTGAACTCCTTCTGCTGTCTATTTTCCCTTGAACGATCAGCTGTAGTACTCTATATTTATTATGTCTCATAACGTGACCCAAGTATTCCAACGTTCTTTTCTTTATACTTATTCCTACCTCTCTCTCTTTACCTATCCGGCATAATACCTCTTCGTTGGTCACGTGCTCACTCCAGGATATACTTAATATACGTCGGTAAGCCCACATTTCGAAGGCCTCTACTTTTTTCATCAATATTACGGTCATTGTCCACGCCTCCATTCCATATAACAGAACCGGGAATACATAACATTTCAGAAGTCGAATTTTGAGAGGTAGGGTGAGGCTTTTAGAGGTGAAAATTTGCTTCATGCTAGTGAACGATGCTCTTGCCTTTTCTACTCTTATACGTATTTCCTTTGCTTGATCCTAATTTGAGTTAACTGTTGTTCCCAAGTAGATGTACAAATCCACGTGTTCAATTCTTTCATTGTCTAATATCAGTTTCTGTGGTGGTTGTTGGGTTTTGCTTACTAACGTCCATTTGGTGTTTGTGATATTTAGTCTAAGTCCGTATTGTGCACTTGTTTTTTGTATCTTACTCATGAGGCAACTCAGTTCCTCCATGCTACTTGCTAGAATCACAGTGTCATCAGCATACCTTATGTTATTAATTATTTCTCCATTTATCTTTATGCCTTCTGTGCTTTCCTCCAGCGCTGTCTTAAATATTTCTTTATTAAAGAGTATATATTAAAGAGAATTGGAACAAGATACAGCCCTGTCGTACCCCTTTTTGATCTCAATTTTATTGGTCAATGTAAATGATTAAAATTTCAAAATTATTGCATTGCTTTTTAACAGCCCTTTTAACTTTAATATTGTGTGGATGCACCCCGATGTGTTAAGCATTCTCCAACACACCTAGGCATGCTTCTGATCAGGTGGTCAATGTCCTCTTGTGGTATCTCATCCACCAACTCCTCTCGAAGTGCTTGTAGAGTCTGAGGAGGACGATGCAAACTGAGCAATCTCTTACACATCATATCTCACACGTTCTCAATTGGGGATAAGTCGGGAGGTCTTGGTGGCCATGTTAAAAATGTGACATCATTATGTTGAAAGAAGTCTATTGTGACTCTTGCAACATGTGGTCGGGCATTATCTTGTTGGAAAGTGGGATTTGTCAGGGAGTCAAGATAGGGTAAAAGGTGGGGTTCTAGAACTTCTTGGATCTATCGCTGCTCGTTCATGTTATCTCTGATGAAGATTAAAGGTGACCTGGAACCATAAGCTATAGCACCCCAAACCATAACTCCAACAGTGTGATGAACATGTCTTTCAACAAAAAACTGTGAATTCCTCCTTTCATAACGTCGCCTTCTAACCCTCGCTCGATCATCGTGTATGCCTAAACAAAATCGAGACTCGTCACTAAAGACAATACTGTTCCATTCATGATTCCAGAGTGACTTTTCTGCACCACTGAAGGCGATTACGGCGGTGTTCTGAAGTTAAAGGGAAGACCCAATGTGGTCGGTATGAAAACAGGCCAAAACTTCTCATTCGTCGGTAAACACTTCGCATGCCAATAGGTCTTCCGTGTTCTGCAAACCATTCATTTGCAATGGAGCTGGTAGTGGAGAAACGGTCTTTTAAGGCCAATAATCTTAGGCGGCGATCTTCACGGTCTGTTGTTCTACGGCGCGGCGGCGTCCAGTGCCAATTGCTCTTTGCGTACGGCCTTCTTGAAGCCATGCCTGACAACATCTAACCACGGTGTCTACACTTCTTTGCACTCTAACTGCAACTTCCCGAAAAGAAAGTCCAGCTTCCCCACAGACCACTAATAACTAGACGTTTCACGTAGGTAGCTCAAGGTCAAATTAAACTTAATGTCATTTGTAGTACCGATACTAATCTTCAGATGTCGCTTCACTCTGTCTCTACTTTTACTCTGCAGTTTAGGTTTAGAACACAACTCAGAAAAGAATTATAATTGTCAATCACCAATTGTCATATTAGCGTCTATATTTTGATTTTGTTAGTGTTAGACTGTTAGTTTGTAAATTACAAAACAAATCACCTACCTCAGTGATCTACGTTTTAAATGTTCCTGGCGGTGTTCAAATAGTATTTTGCAGATTAATAATAATCAGTTAAATATGGTTTTTCACAATAAATGTTGTATCCTACAATGTACTAATTCGTCATTAATTAGACATACCTTTCCAAATCCACGATGAAGACATTACACGATTTAGGAAGTGGCTTAGTGTTATAAATAATCCTAATTTAGATGATGAATGCTAGTACAGTTTATAAAACAAAACGAATCTGCCACAGACACTTTGAAGATAAGTTTGTTTCTTCATGGAGTCATAAATTGTATAAAAATGCAATTCCTAGCTTACATTTGTATGGTGAGTCCAATAAATATTTGATATTAGAGAACAAATAACTGATTGATGAACTTAAATCTGCAACTTCTTTCCTTGAGTTCCGTAAAAGAACAAAATCCTATCTATCTGAAAGATCATATTATTCAGTAGAAGAGTTTCTTAACGAATAGTGTTATGTACAAGTAACTAAACAATTTGTATAAATATATATTTGAGTATCACATGCAGAAACTTGTATTAAATTTTGCAATACATTGTGTATTTTATTATTTTTTATTTTGTGATATTGACGATTTATGTAATTTCAGTAAATTTTAAATTGCTATTTTTCTGACTTTTTTGTAAGCTTTTTCCATAAAATTGTACAATTTTCAGTTATAATAGCATATTTTTATTCTATATTAAATTACAAAGTTGTTTTACAAGTATTAAATAAATAAATAAATTACATTTTGTTTTATTTTTCCTAAATTGTATTGTGTATATTTGAAATTAAAAATGTCATGCATTTTTTTTTTCAAATATACCAAATTATATTTAAAAATTTTAAACTTTATTTAAATTTTCCCACCAAAATTAAAATTTTAATTTCCCGCGTAATTTCTCGCTTGAATTAGTTCCGATACTAATCTTATGGAGCGCTGAATTTCATATCCAACTAAAGTATTGTCGTGGAACATCTAGGGAGGTAGGTGATCTGTGAGCTTCCCGGCCGGCTATACGGCCCCTATCAAACTCACTAAGTTGACGAAATCGTACAGGTCTCCGTACTCTAGGCACCGTAACCAATCGTAAAGAATGTCAAGAACTACAATCTGCCAAATTTGGATCTTTACTGTGGCTGAAATATTCATTTTTAGATTGTTAGTGACTAAGTGATTGATAAGACTAAAAACTTTATCACTCGTTTTTTCAGTAAGATAAATAAATTACACCAAATTTTATTAAAATAAAATCATTTAAACTGGGTGTTCGGATTTCTATGTCACTTAGTATATATTTACAAATCGAGAATAGAAAGTTTATGGACTACTGAACTTCGGAACATCCCTCCTTTACAACCCTTTTTATTGGTCATTGCATTACAGCCAGCAAATAGCGCACCAAGGGAGCCCCCGGACTTTTTACACCGAAACATCCGTTCAAATTTTCTTATTTCGAAAAATAATTGGATTAGTTAAATGGTCTAGACAGTTTACGAGGCCGAAACGTGTACCAGCGATATTATTAGGGACTAATAAAAAGTTCTCTGTACGTGCCGCAAAATATATTTCGGTACATTTAACACGCAAGTAGCTCCGTGATAAAGTTAAAGCAAAAACAGCAAGCTATGAATCGGCCGATGGAAAAAAATTTCAATTTTCTCGAGTAAAACAGAAAAAACGGTTTTTTATGGAGATGTTGCGATGTCTGAAGTCAATGTATACGATTGGATACTATAACCTCAATATTACTTTTATTAAAAGCAGCTGCAAAAAAAGACGATCACAGTGGCAGCACAACGATACTGAGTTAAATGCCTAACGATTGAAAATTTTTTAACTCTAGGTACGCAAAAGTTCATGACAAAAGAAAAAATTTTCAATATACTAGAAGAATACTTGGTGTATAAAAAATATAAAAAAATCCATCTTTATATATTTGAGTCCCAGGTTTTATTTCGTTTGATCCTTCTAAATGAGAGAATTTTGTTACACAGTAAGGTCCCTTTTTATGCGGATTATTTTTGTGAGATTTTAAAGTTGTGCGGTTTGTATTTCATCCAAAAATTTCTATTATTAAATATTATTTTTAAATATTGTTACCGTTAATGCAAAATGTCATATGTTAAAAATGCACTTTTCAGGAGACAAAAAAAAAACGGAATAATATTTACTGTTTGAGCAGTGTTTTTCTCCAAATTAGAAGATACACTTAAAAACAAAGGACAATAGATAATGTATATCTTCTAATTTGGAGAAAAACACTACTCACACAGTAAATATTATTAAGTTTTTTTTGGCTTCCGAAAAGTGCATTTTGTTATATGTTACATTTTGCATTAACGGCAACGATATTAACTATTCACATCCAGATGCCAGGAAAGTGAGCCTTTGCGCGAGACAAGTCGTAAATTAAATTAAAAGGTGATCTTTCTATATATATATATATATATATATATATATATATATTATATATATATATATATATATATATATATATATATTACAGGATCCAATTTGTAATAGAATACATCTTGGAGACGGCTATCGCCGTATTCCCGTCCTCCTCCGCCAATACTCTTGGTCCAAGGCATGCTCCTCCTCCAAACCTCTCGATTCCATTGCTCTTCTAATACCTTCATTCCATGAGCGTCGAGATCTACCTCTTTTTCTTTTACCAGGGGGCTTCCATCTGTGAAGTTTTTGGGGCCAACGTTCGTCAGGCATTCTTAACAGGTGTCCAAACCATTTTAAACCTCTTCTTTCTATTCTGTCTATGACCGTATCTGTAGCATTCATCTGATTTCTTATAGATTCGTTGGTTTTCCTTTTCAGCCTTGATGTTCTAGCACTTCTTCTCAAATAATCCATTTCAACTGCCAACAATCTTCTTTTCAGGTCTGCATTAATTGTCCATACTTCAGAGCCATAACAAAGAACTGATTCAACCATCGTTTGCCCTATTCTTTTGGAAATGTTGCGATCCCACCATAAGGAGTTCAAACATCCTACAATTTTACGTCCCTGATTAATTCGGTGTTTAATTTCGGTTTCACCCAAGCCGTTCTTATCAATGAATGCACCTAAATATTTAAATTTTTCCACTTGTGTGATTTTCACGTCCTCGTCTATCAACACTTCAAACCTTGTATCTGAATTGATAACTAGATATTCCGTTTTCTTCATGCTGACTTTTAACCCCCATTTTACATATTCTCTGTATAGACGCTTTATCATAAATTCTAGATCATAAGAATCTTGAGCTAGAACGACTTGGTCATCCGCAAAGTTCAGGGAGAACAGTACGTCATTTCCTACTGGGATTCCCATTCCCTGGCAGTGGTTTTTCCAATTTTGAAGGGCTGCCTCAATATATAAATTAAACAGTAAAGGTGACATACTGCATCCTTGTCTCAGTCCTTTAGTTACTTTTATCGGTTCTGATAGTCTATTTCCGATTTTTAGGTAAGTGGTGTTGTCCCTGTATACTTCTGTGATTATTCCTAAAAGGTGTGGACTAATGCCGAGTTGTTGTAAAGCTTGCCACAATTTAGGCCTTGGTACTGTATCATACGCTTTTACTAGATCGATGAAGTCTAGATGTACTTCGTTACCAACCGCTATTCTTCTTTCTATTAATTGTTGGAGTATAAACAAGTTATCAGTGCAAGATCTACCAGGCGTAAATCCGCTTTGGTCTTCGCTAATTAGATGTCCTACATCATCTTGTATTTTTCTATTTATTATCTTTCCAAACAATCTGCCGAAAGTAGGTAGGACACTCAATCCTCTGTAGCAGTTAGGATCTTTTCGATTACCCTTTTTAAAGATGGACACTTGGTGAGGGGTTTTCCATTCAGATGGTATTTTAATTTGTTGGCAGCATTGATTCATTAGAAAAGTTATTCGTTCGATTAGGAGTGGACCTCCTGCTTTAAGTAACTCTACAGCTATATTGCCAGGTCCTGAAGATCGCCCGTTTTTCATTTTAATTAGCGCAGTACGGACCTCGTTGCTGGTAGTATTAATGTTACTATTTGTTTGTCTCTCCATACTGTATTCTTCTCCCATATATTCCAATCTGGACTCTTGGAGTAAATTTTTATAGTGATTTTCCCATTTTTCTATAGAAATTAAGTTGCTTAATGAGTTATGGGTGTTCTTCTTTAGATTAGTGATAGTTCTCCATGCTTCCGTTGTCTGAGAACCACCCATTAAATTTTCAACTTGGACACATTTTTGTTCCCAGAAATTGTTTTTTGCTTCTTTTATTTGCTGGCGTACTTCTCCGTTTTTCATTTGATATGATACTCTATTGCTAGATGTTTTATTTGTTAGCCATTTTTTATATAATTTGTTCTTTTCTTGTATCATTTCTTTTACGTTTTCTGTCATCCATGGTGGTTCGTGGTGTTTTTTGTCGTTTTTCTCTGTTCCTAATACTTCATAAGCAATTTTTTTTATTATCATTTTGAGGTTATTGTATTCTTGTTCTACATCCATATTTCTTTCCATCTCATTTAGTTCCCTTTCTAATCTACATTGAAAAATATGTTTAATACTTGGTTGGAATAAAAGATGCAATTTATATCTCTCCGTTTTGTACTGCGTAGTATTGTTTCTCTGACTTTCGGTGTTATGCAAAAGCAAAAGTAAAATGAACTAAGCGTGGCCTTCAAAAAACATTGTACCAAGTAATATTGGCTTATTTGTCAGACATTTTTGACTTATTGAACACAGGCTGGAGACTTAAATATAGTTACTCATCATAATGCGAGCAAGATGTATATTAAGAAATTGCAACTTTGGAGGCGTAAAATATCAGAAAACCCCTGCAATTATTCGAGTTTCCCTAAAGTAGAGTCAATGTCAGAAGAATCACGCTTCAAGGACATTTATGAAGGATCAAATTTAAAAATCCAATGCTTTACAAATAAAACATGATTCCTCTACCAAATACAACTTTCATTGTTAAAATATTTCAAAGTGTATCCTAGTATATCACGGGAAGCTCTTCGTTTATATTTGACTTTTTCAAGCTCCTATTTGTGCGAAAAAGCATTTTTAATCTATATTTGTTTTATTAATAATTTTTGTATTTTATAAAAACTGAGATTTTCTATGTAATGCTTATTTGTTGTTTGTTCCTAGGCTTATACAATTTATTGCTAAAGGGTGGGGGCGAAAGAAACTTTCATTTTAACAAAAGGGGGCGTGTTACAAAAAAGTTTGGGAACTCCTGGTCTACAGACTTCCTGCTTTGGTGTTTTTAGACTAATTATTTGCGCGTAAATAGAAAAGAATATTTGATAAAATTAATTTTTCTCATTTACTTTTTGACTACCCGCTACTAGTACAAATATTGAGTATACGCCCAAGCAATTATCACTAATTACTAATGTTGCTAAAAATTGTCAATCGGACAAAAGTGAAACAAATATCCTCGAGAGCACTTCGAAGAGAAAGGCCGCAGTAAAAAAGCAATAAATGTAATAGCTATAGAGAGCGATTTTGTCGGACTTGAACGAGTCCTTTCATCTAGAAGAGGACAGAAAGAATTAATATCGAAAATTGAAGATTAATGTCCCGTTATTGAAGGAGAGGCACTTCTTATCGTGCTGTTAGCTCATGAAAAATGGATTTAATCAATGAAAGACACAAAAATGTAGTTTGGGAACAATAAACGGCCGATAGGAAAATATTTGCTGTGGTTTTTCAACTGATTTTGATTAAAATGGCTCATAAATCCGTAATGATATACGATAGTTTATGGGTAAGACGATTTTTTTGTGACCTACTGTTATGATTGTATTATACAGGGTGTTTCAAAAAGGTATGTCATAAATTAAATCACACATTCCGAGGACAAAAATTAATTGATTGAATCCAACTTACCTTAGTACAAAAGTGTACACAAAAAAAGTTACAGCCCTTTGAATTTACAAAATAAAAATTGTTTTTTTGCATTATCTTCCAAACTACTTGACATTTTGTAATAAAAATGGACGCATTTTTCATACAAAGAAACAACAAAATCTAAGCGCATAAAATTTTTTTAAGGAGGGTGTGCAGTCCTAAATCCCTCCAAACTTTTAAGTACGTTCAAATCAAATGAATTTTGTGGCATCATTAGTTTAACACATTATTTTTAAAACTTTTTTGCCTATTATCACTTTTTCGAAAATCTTGTTTTTTCCCAGTTGGCCATAAAATTAAAATAATTAGTTTCTACGGCTACAATAATTACAAACAGTTCCATCAATAATAGTCAATAATTTGAAGCTATCATTTATTGTGTGAATAAGATTAATATTAAAGATTTTAATAGTACAATGGCCTACACATTTCAGGAAATTGCAGATATGCATTTAACTTTGAGTAAGTTGGCTAGATGCCACATCTTTTCGATACTGCTGTACGGAGTAGAGTCTTGGACTTTAAAGAGCAACACCGATAAGCTAGAGGCCTTCGAAATGTGGATATATAGAAGAATTTTAAAAATACCTTGGGCAAACAAAATAACAAATATTGTAGTTCTTCGAAGAATGAACAAAGAACGGGAGCTGTTGACCACCATCAAGAGAAGAAAGTTGGAATATCTTGGTCATGTGATAAGAGGGAAAAAGTACCGATTGCTCCAGGTAATTATCCAAGGAAAGATTTAGGGGAAACGAAGCGTGGGTAGACGACGTATATCTTATCTGCGCAATTTAAGAGACTGGTTCCAGTGCATATCTAAGCATTAACCATATTATTTAAAGCAACAGCTTCAAAGATACAAATAGCAATGAAGATTGCCAAACTCCGTAGCGCGGATGGCACTTGAAGAAGAAGAAATTTAAGATCAGATTAAATTACGATATCAATAAACTATCGGGAATATTGTACTGACCATTGATCGTCGTTTACGGGAAACGGGTACATTCCAACCGCAAGTTGCTGGCAATAGTGGTAGTCCAATAATGAATGCAACTGATTTGCATTCATTATGCAACGGAAGACATTTTAGAAATCATTGAAGAAGTCCCTGGAACAAGTACAAGGGTAATAGCTGCTCAACTAAATGTTTCTCACGTAAGGGTTTGGAGGCGTTTGAAAGATCAGTTGCTTAAATACTATCACTTAACAACGGTTCAAAAGTTATTGGTTGAAGATTATCCTAAAAGGATTGAATTTTGTAATTGTTTGTTAATGGAAAACACTCGACATGTCAATTTTATTAGAAATATTTTGTTAACCGACGAGATTGCCTTCAGTAGAAATGAAATGGAAACCATCCTAACGAGCACATTTAGGCCGACGAAAATATTCACGCCAAAAAACGAATCATCACCAAAGGACTTTCAAAGTTATTGTTTGGGCAGGAATTGTAGATAACAATCTAATAGGCCCAGTATTTCTTTCTTCTTTTCAAACTATTTACAAGAGTATTTGGAAGAAGTGAATATTGCAATAAGGCAAAATATGTGGTTTCTACAAGATGGCGCTCCACCGTATTACAGCAATGAAGTCCGGGAATACCTTTGCAGGCAGTATCCTGGTCGGTAAATTGGAAGAGGTCGTGATGCACCTATTTCTTGGCCACCAAGAAG
The DNA here is from genome assembly GCA_918026665.1 of Diabrotica balteata. NCBI lineage: Eukaryota > Metazoa > Arthropoda > Insecta > Coleoptera > Chrysomelidae > Diabrotica > Diabrotica balteata. The sequence continues at coordinate 128,696,113 of OU898284.1, read as the reverse complement.
TCCAGGTCTTAACCCCATAGACTTTTGCTTTTGGGGGTTTATGAAAGAGAAAGTGTATTCTGTAAAAATAGAGGACGAACAACAATTGAGGGTTAGAATAATTGAAGCTGCCAATTAATTTCTTCAGAAAAATATGATTTTTCTGCGAATTCGGTTTTCCTTATTAAAACAATACCGAATGTTTATTGAAGAAAATAGGCGCAATTTTGAACACTTATTGTAATATCATATTTATAGAGGTTAAATACATTTTTTGTACTTGTTAATTCATTTAAGCCATTTATTTAGTTGCACGTAATTTTTTAAAGGTTAATGAAAAGGTACGTAACTGTTTTTTGAAAAAAGTGATAGGGGGCAAAAATTTTTTAAAAATAATGTGTTAAACTAATGATGTTTAACGACGTGTAAAGATGTATAAAGATGTAAAGATGTGTAAAGCTACCTAAAAATTACCTCTACCCTGATGTAATATCGAAATAGAAACTTCTTTGAAACAAACAAAACACTCCTTTAATATAATGAAAAAAAACACAATTCCGAAACTAACTAAGATATATTTACAGCGTTAAGAGATAGATCCAGATTTCTAATCAAAAAATTTAAAAAAGAAAGCTGGGCCAATTATGTCTCATTAATAAATTCATCTACACCAATAAGTGATATTTGGCAGAAAATAAGGAAAATAAAAAGCTCAACCAAAATTAATCATATCAACACCATTGCTAGAGATAACTTAATTACTTTAGATAAACTAGAAATTGTAGAAATCTTAGCTGATCACTATCAACAATATTCGAGCAGTGATCAATACAACTCTACATTCTTAAAACACAAAGAAAAAAACCGTATTGTCACAAATCAAAATAGAAGATATTTTATGCCTTCTCAATATACCGATTACACTAGATGATTTAAACAAAAGCCTAGGCAATGCTAAAAAAAACTTCTTTAGGATCTGATGATATTCCAACAATATTGATTGAGAAACTAACTAAAACAGTAAACAAAATTTTAGTTGGCATCTTTAACAATATTTATACAAATAAAACGTTTCCTTCAATATGACGTCAAGCAATTATATTTCCTTTTTTAAAAATAAACAAACAAAAAAACTTCCCATCCTCCTATCGTCCAATATCTCTCATATCTCTCACCAGTAACATTTGTAAAGCAGTGGAGAGAATATTGAGTAAAAGACTGAAATGGCACAAGGAAAAGAAAAAACTTTTTACTCCAATACAAAGCGAATACCGTTCAGACAGATCAACAGCTGATAACATTGTTGCACTAGAATCCGAAATTCATAAAGCATTTATAAAAAATTTTGACATCAAAAAAGCTTTCAACACAACATGAACGCATTATATCCTCAAAATTATGAAAAACTGGAAAATAGACTTTCCAGTTTTTCTTTCCAGTTTTTCATGCTTTCACCAAAAACTTTCGTCAAAACAGGATATCAAGAAAACACTCCATAACGGAATTCCTCAAGGATCGGCCGTAAGTCCACTATTATTCTTAATCGCAATAAATAATATAACAAACCACATAAAGCTTCCCGTAAAAGCTAATCTTTTTGCTAACGATCTAGTAATATATGTTAAAAGTAAAAATATAGAATTAGCTACGCAAATTTTACAGAGAACATTAAACAGCTTAGAAATATAGAGACTCGTTTAACTGTTTCAACTTAGAAGACTAAAGTAACAATGTTTGACAAAAGAAGAGCAGAATACAGTCTGTATCTATTTGGTCATTCTCTGAAACAAGTCCGCGGAATCAAATTTTTGGGTGTAATATTTGACTCACAACTCACAACTCACATGGATTTCACATATCAACAATTTGATCACATCCTGTCAACAAAGAAATAAACTTTCTAAGAGTTTTATCCAATCATAGATGGGCTTCAGATACTAAAATTCTCCTAAATTTATATCAGACATTAATAAAAAGCAAACTCTACTACGGATGCATCTGTTATGAAACAGCGCTAAAAATTCCACTGGTTGATGCCGATAAATAAAATAAAAAAACATTATGGTTATTATTATTATTAGTATTAGATTATAGAGAATACGAAATTCTTTTTCATAACTATTTTATATAAAAACTATATTTCCGAATAGTTTTAAATATTTATTTAAACACTATTTTCAAATTAATATTTTGCTCTACACTTAATGGATCGTACTAACTACTAAATGCAATAAAGGAGTTAAAGCACACGTTTAATGCACCAACAGTTAGTCCTCAACAGCCCGTCCCGAGACCACAATCCACTGCGTTAATACAAAAAAAGACAAACTAAAAAAGGCCATTGTGTCGCACGCTGAGATTCTCATTGTAAGTGTTATGAAGCAATATGAAACATAAAGGCGGCAAACTACGTTTTCAGATTGCTTTCTCCATTTTTTTTATTTTGTTTATTCTTTCTCCTTCGTGCTCAGATGAACACGAAAACAATTTGTACCGGCGAGCGACCAAAAAATTAGGAATCAATAAGGAACGAACTTTGGGAACCGCTCGTTAATATTACATGTATCTTTATAATCGGAAAAAGGGCTGTAAAGCCTTGGTCACACTCGGCGGATTTTTTTCCGTACAAAATTCTAGATCTTTAAAAAAGTTTCTTCTTCTTTTAGAAGACTTTTTAATATAATTATAATTTAATCTTTTAGAACAAGAAACGGGGAATAGAGAACTGCCTGATAATGTATGGATAGATGGAACTTACCATTCCAAAGTCTCCCTCTCCGAGTTTTTCCAGTAGTCTTAATCTATGTCTTGGAAAGTCTAGCAAATGAGCAACTCCTTCCAACGGTGGTCCTTCGGGCAATTTGATAGGAGTAAATCTGCCTGGTGTGAAGTGTTGCTCTCGTCTTTCGCCCTGTAACAAAGATATATATTTAGAAATCTATACAAAAGACATTTTGACAATCATTCTAGAGATTTTTCGTAAAGTTTAAGAGTTGCTCGACACTGAGGATATTTGTACAGTCGCAAGCCATGATGCTTGTTTTCTACCAACTGTTGTTCGTCTAAATATCTTACCTTTTATTATTAACTGTAAAATAAGACATGGATCGACTCGAATCTAATGTATTACCAGTAGATTTAAGAGCTTTTTTAAAAGTTCTATTTACGTTAAAACAGCTTGTACTTAGTTTATATTTGAAAAAAATTTACTTTTTTTGGTTTTATGTGTTCCAAAAGCGAAACAAATAACAAATCTTTTAGTTTTAGAGGAGAAGAGGCGTATTCCGATCATACACTAAAGCTCAAGAGATTAGAGAAACTATCTCATAGATAAGAGAATAGAGAATATCGTATAAAAAATATGACGTCGCCAAACTAAGGCACAAAGATACCGCTGACAACTTTCAGCCGGACGTGACAGAAAAAACGACTTAAAAGCAAAAAATCAAGGTGACATCGAAATGGAGTGGGAAATAAGAGAAGAAGCTATGAAGGAAGCAGCTCAAAAATAGTTGGGTCAAGTAAAGAAGGGGGAGATAATAAATGGTTTATTGCCGATTGCAAGAAAAGCCTCAACAAACAAAACGAGATAAGATTAAAATATATGGATAAATCTAGTGACCAAAATAGAAATGATAATGAAAGCAGAGAGAAGATACGTGAAAAAAGTAAGTATGAGGAAAAAAGGAAGCATTTGAATCAAAGCTTAAAGATATTGAAGAATATTACATGTAACAAAAATGTGAGGAACTTCTACCAGGATTTGAAAAGGAGCAGTGATCAAGGCACAAAAAACAGAATTAATACTAGAGTAAAGAAGGGTATCTAATAGGAGGAAGCTAGTGAGCACATTTCAGAAAACTGCTCAATGAATAATGGTATTCTTGCAGAACTAATTAAGCAAGGGGGAGAAAAACATAACAAGGATATGCAGGCTGCTGGCGAAAATCTGGGAGCGAGAGGAAATACCGGATTTATGGAAAGAGGTCATAGTATATCACATTCATAAAAAGAAAGATAAAGCAGTGTGTGAAGATTACAGGGATATCACTCTTCTAGATGTAACGAGTAAGGCACTCGCCAGATTCATAAGAAGTAGACTGAAAAGGAACTGAAACGAACAGGTTGGTGAATATCAGGGATGACTAAAAAGGAGCAGACCACCACAGAACAAGTATTCGTATTACAAATGATTTAAAGAAGTACGTACGAGCAACAGTTAATGCTAAACCTCCTCTTTATATATTTCAAACAAGCTTAAGATTCTGAGAGAGAAAGAGAGAGAGAGAAAGAGAAAGAGGGGAGTGGAAAACGAACGAAATCTCTGATTTATGATAACAGAAACCAGGTCCTGGACTTTGCAGATGGTATAATGTTAATGACAAGAACTAAAGGGAAACTGCTGAGGAATTTAGAACTCTAAAGCGAAGGCTAAACGTTATCGAATAATTATTAATGAGCAAAAAACAAAATATATAGCAATGGTAGTTAAAGAATATTGATTCAAAAAGGTGACGAAGATTGAGTATCTAGGAGTAAACCTAAAGAAGAAATAAATAAACAACAAGAAGCAATTTTCGAGAGAAAGGAGCGCAAAAAACGTGGGTTAGTCATCTAACCCACGGTTATGTCTGGAAGTAAAATATGGATTATGAACAAAAAATCAAAAAAACATGCTGAACATACGGTTTAGCATATTTCTGCTAACGAAAACGGAGTGTTAAGAAAGACATTTGGGGGAGTAAAGGACTATAAAAACGATTGGAGGGGACCAACAAATGCAGAGATAAGAGAACTGTAGGTAAAACCAGAAATTCGCCAGATCGTCAGGAAAAAACTAAGGTCATTAGGCCATCTTGAGAGAATGATAGATGGAAGATGAGTAAGCTAAGAAAGGAAAAAAAGCGAAGAGGACGACCATCAAAAAAGTAGCTAGAAGCATGTAAGGAAGACCTACAGATAATCAGGATACCAAATTAGAGAACTGCGACCAATGGACAGTAGAAAATGAAGAAACCAGTGGAAAAGTGGAAAGATGCCAAGCTATGGACGTCTAGGACCTGTTGAGCTATATAAATATAAAAGCGAAACAAAGATGAGTGGTAATATGTGATTTATAATTTAAATATAGCAATGAAGTGAGATCGTAACTAGATTCTTAATTCCAGCAAATATTAGTTTCTTTGTTAAACTTACCTTATTTATAGACTATAAGGCAGCTTATGACTCTGTATATAGAAGAGAAATGTTCAAAGCAATGAAAGAGCTAGGACCGAGAAAAAATGCTCATTTGATTACAGAAGAAGAGGAAGACCGAGAAACAAATCAAGAAACGTCAATAAAAGCACGAGAAATATGGAAAAATTCCCTGGGCGGAGAAAGGCGAGTGACGCAGAGAGATTTTTGAGGAGGATAGAAATCAAAATCGTTGTAAGCTAGAATGATCATGATGATCGATGGTCATTGTTTTTGGTCCATTCCAGTCTAGTGCTATTTAGTGCTTACTACAGCAGTTTCAGTGCTGTCCTTTAGAATAACTTGTTTTTTAACATTAATTTACATAGAAATCAAATACTAACCAATCAACATGCGTGAAAAAGAAGTTGCCTCTTTAGCCGTAGACAATGGATCCGCTATGTGCAAAGCTGGTTTTGGTGGGATGACGCACCCCGTGCTGTATTCTCTTCATTTTTGGATACCAGGTGTCATGGTAGGAATGGGACAAAAAGATTTATATGTAGGTGATAAAGCTCAAAGTAAGAGGTAACCTTAACTTAAAATGCCACAGCGAGCACGGAATAGATACAAACTATAGTGTATTTTTATGTATGAGAGAGTAATAAAACAATAAATTATGTATGCAAATCCCTAAACTGTTGATACGGGTGACTCAATGAAAAACAGATATTTGTCAACAAGTTTACAGAAGTATATAGGAAAACAATTTTAAATTGAGTATGACCACCAGGTATAAAGGTTGGAGCAGAATAGAATACAATACTTGTGAGGGTTACTAATCCCTAAATAAGGTTGCCAGTGTCGGAGTGATGGAGGTTAACAGGTACTAATGAATTTGCAAGAAATGTAAGATGTTTATTTTATTGGTTATATATAACCAATAAAAGTTTAATAAGTACCTACATATTTGCAAAATAAAGTTTAATTCTTTAGATAAAATAAAACGTTTTATTTTATCTGAAATAAGTGCATTCCACGAAGTAAGGGTTTCAACAATCAAACATTTAATTCTTTAATTCCAGGAATCTACGACAGTAATTGACTAGATAATTACCTTCTAAACTTATTCCACAGAAAATGTGATAGTGGGTTTTTCCATTTTGTAGGAAGGTCCAAGTGGCGTATTCAAAATTCTTAACAGTTCTTAACAATTCTTCAGTTGCAAGGTGCAGTTTATTGTGTATACTAGTGTTATGGAAAATTTGGAAGTGCCGTGTAAACGCCGAAAAATTGGTCCTTTAACAGTTAATGAAAAAACATTAATATTTAATTGTTTTAAATCATTTACAGACAAACGTTTATGTGAAAGTGTTGATGAGACCGTTGAGTTAGTTAGCAGTACACTTGGTGTTGGGAAATCTACGATTCATAGAGTTATTAAAGAAGAGAAATAAGGTAGTTTTCAAATGCCACGTAATGCTCCAGGGAAACCAAAATTTCAAATAGAATATCATTTTAAAGAAGGACTTCGATGGAAAGTGCATGAATTCTTCTTTAGACAAGAATTTCCAACATTGGATAAAGTTCTTGTCTCAGTTCGAGATGATAAGGATTACCCAGAAATGAGTCGAAGTACGTTATGGAAACTTTTAAAAGAAATAGGCTTCCGCTGGAAAAAGAATCCCAGAAAGTCTATTTTATTAGAAAGAAGCGATATTGTCATATGGAGAAGACATTTTCTAAGAACCATAAAGGAAATGAGAAACCAAAAAAGAAAAATATTTTATCTTGATGAAACATGGATCAAGGAGGGTCATACACCAAATAAATTTTGGCAGGATGAAACTGTTACAAGTCAAAGGCACGCTTTTGTAAATAACTTATCTACTGGTTTAAACCCACCATCAGGAAAGGGACGCAGGCTGATAATAGTACACATTGGCAGTTCAGACGGTTTTGTTGAAGGTGGTTTATTAACTTTTGAATCAACTCGTACCGGTGACTACCATGAAGACATGAACGCTGATGCCTTTCAAGAATGGTTCGAACAAATGATAGATCTTTTTTCTAAGAACTGTGTAATAGTTATGGATAATGCAAGTTATCACTCCAGACTTATAGAAGGACTGCCCACAACCAAGTGGTTAAAAAAAGACTTGCAGAATTGGCTGAGTTCAAAAAATATTACGTACCATCCCGGATCTATAAGAAAGGAACTTTATTCGTTGTGTGCCCTTCATAAAGAAAAATTTAAAAAATACGAAATTGATGAAATTGCCAAAAATCGTGGAATGACAGTACTTAGATCCCCACCATATCATTGTGAATTAAACCCGATTGAACTGGTATGGGCACAGATAAAGAGTAAAGTTTCAAGAAAAAATACCACTTTTAAAATTCATGATGTTAAACAGTTGTTTTTGGAGGCCGTAAATAATGTAAAACCTGAAAACTGGAAAAAGGCAGTAAATCACACTATTAAAGAAGAGGAAAAAATGTGGAAGCTGGACAATATTACTGATAAAATGATCGAGCCAGTTATTATAAATCTTGGTTCTGAAAGTTCATCTTCTGAATCTGATTTGGATTTGTAACAAGTAGCTGTAAGTTTTATATTTATATTTTTATTCATCTATTTAACATACCTTAGACGGTTTTAAAAACTCTTTTTCTCTTTTGTAATTTTTAAAAAATTAAAAAAAATGTGAATTTTTTAAAACCCTTTTTAATGTAGGGCAGTCAGTTCTAATATAGTGTGTGATAAAAGAGGTCACTTTTGTTTACATACACATAACACTTTATAACACTGAAATAATTCATTTATTTTTTACAATTATTCAAAGTAATTTTTCAATTAATGTTGAGCACGCCCATGGAGTGGTCGAAGGTACCAGTTAAAATTATGCTAATTACTCTCTCGTTCATAAAAATAAACTATAAGATGATATGGAGAAGATTTGGCATTATACATTCTACAATAAACTCAGAGTAGCCCCAGAAGAACACCCTGTTCTGTTGATAAAAGCTTGTCTCAACCCCAATATGGAAAAAATGACACAAAACATGCTTGAAACTTTTAACACCCCAGCTGTGTATGTTGCCATCTAGGCTTTACTCTCTTTGTATGTATATGGTCGTACTACTGCTATTATATTGGATTATGGTGATGGTATGTCCCATATTGACAATCTATGAAGGTTATGTTTCGACTTCTAAGTATTTGATGTTATTGATAAGCATTTTCAGATTGATATTTCGATTTTCACTTCGTAAATCGTTTTTAAAATATTTTCAAATAATTTCTAGTTATTTCCCATCAAAATTAGTTAAGATGATATTATAAACCTGAATTATGAAAAAATAAAGCAGCGTTTATAGGAAGATCCTTGATATATACCAAACAAAAACACTAAAACCGAAATATCTGCCTCGCCCTTAATATCGTTGGAAACAAGTTTTTCCTAACGCCACAAATAAATATCTTTTTATATTCACGTAACCAAAAATATAAGTCTTTTATATAGACACGAAAGTTCTAACATGCCTTCACATATATCAAACGAAATTCCCCAGCTCGACGTTGAACCGTTTCCACTGTCCTGACCTGAATTCGACGCTTTAAAGACGCGTCGTTCTTGTCTGTGGAAAGTAAATATTGTCGATTTTCGTGAATATTCTCAGTTCTCTTGACGTTTTGAAATATGAAAGATTAGCTCCAGTTTTCTCACAAATGTAGGTTATATCGTTTAACTGCGATATTACACGAAACGTTATGGAGAAGAGGTGATTTTGTTGCTTCCATATTTCGCTCCATATAACATTCATATATGTAACAAAATATGAAATGAGAAGCCGAAAACAGTTGGTCTCGTGTTTCGTAAACATTTTAAATGCAAGACCTGCTTGCGTTTATATTTATATTCTTTTGTATTAACTTGCAACATTATAATAGTCACATGGTTGTTATTTTTCTTCAAACAATTATTTTATTCCAATTTCTTTTGATTTTATTAATTTTTCTTTGTTTATTGGGAATAATCAGTATCAACCATAAAATGGTATTAGCAGTGATACAATACAGGGTAAGCCATGAGGAAATTTACATACTTCTACCATATGTAGAGTCCCTCAGGGAGCATATCATGTGGCCACTAAAAAATGTCAACTCCTCTTCTTTATTAATTAACAGGGTGATTTGTGTAATTGACCATTTATTTCATTTTACTGTAGTGTTTATACGGCTCATTTGATTTTTTGAATTTTTGCATGATACAGTACACTACTATCAAGCATTCGACTGGTATTAGCTAAACTAAAAAATTCCAGGACTGGCTTTGGAAAAATTAATTTAGGGATTCGTATTAAATATTACACCCTGCATATATTTTTTTAAAATGCAATAAGTGATTTTCAAACTACATAAATAGCCAATGAAAACGACATATGCGACAATGTTGTCGCACTTTTATTAAATTTTTAGTGAACGATCAAATCTTGCCAAAAATAGAACAACCATAATGAAGTATCAAATTATAAGGTAATTAATTTAAACAAATGTTATAAATTTCAAACATTTTCATTTAAATGATAAACTGAGTCACTGCACAACAAAAAACAGTAACTACTAACAATAACGAAGAACAATTTAAAAAAATTTGATGGTATACAAGGCAAATATCGAACACAGTAATTAATTAAATCTTGCCCAAGAGGGCAAGGGCAAGATTTAATTAATTACTGTGTTCGATATTTGCCTTGTATGCCATCAAAGTTCAATTATTCGAACATTCAACCTAATATTAATTAAAAAAAAAACAATAAAATATGTACATAGTTATGATAAACCATAAATTAGAACTGGAAAAGATACAATAATGGTAACAAATTAAAAATAATTCAAAATAGATTTTCGAAATGGAACCCTGCAGCCTGTACACATTTTTGTTGGCGAATTGTTAATTGACGTATTGAATTACGGATACTTTGGGGATCGTTTCTAATAGTATTACAATAATGTATAATTCTATCAATTAATTGTTGTCGGTTATTAATATTCACTGCGTAAACTAGTTGACTTCAATCGTCCCCAAATATGGTAATCAACGGGATTGAAATCAGGGGACCTTGAAGGCCACGAAATAGGACCTGCACGTCCTATCCACCTGTTGCCATAAACATTATTGAGATGTTGTCTCACTGCCAGTAAAAAGTGTGGGGGTGCCCATCATGCCGAAAATACATCCCTCGGATAGCAACGTTCGCGTTGGCAAGCAAATTCGGCAAAATATTTTGTAGAAAGTTCAAATAGACCTGCCCTGTTAAAGGACCATCAAAAAAGTGAGGACCTACTAATTGGTTATTTATGACACCAATCCTCACCTTAACCGAATCCCTTAACTGAGAACGACGTTCTCGAATAGCATGGGGATTTTCTTCTGCCCACACATGTGAATTTCGTGAATTATTTATCCCGTCTCTGGTAAATTGGGATTCATCTGTAAATATTGTCCTGTATAGCGTTGGTCGATTATTGTTAATCCATCTACAAAATTCCAACCTATCGATCTCATCTCCAGCATGTAGTCGCTGAACCATTTGAATGTGATATAGGTATAGATTATTTTTTTGTAAGACTCTACTTACTTTTGATTGAGTAACATTGAGTTCTCGACTTACTTGTCTAGTGCTTATTGTAGGGTTCATAGTAACGGCGTCCATAATGTCATCTTCCTGCGCTTCATCTACATGTCGCTCTGTTTTTCCACTAGGAAAAGTGCTATTTTCTCGCAAATAATTAAAAACTGACCCAAATGTTGGATGACTGGGAGTTCGACGATTAGGAAATCTCCTGCGATATTCTCTACCAAGCAGCCCTACCATTCCCATTACAGAATCCATAAAGGAATATTATGTCTGCATATTCTGTGGTCGAAAACTGATGTGGCATTTTGAACGAAAGTAACAAAAGCTCTACCAAAACTAACACAATGTACTTAACGTAGATATGACAGAAGAAATATGTATTCTTGTACACATAAATAACAATTGATAATGACAATAATGACAATGGGTATAAAATATCAAGAAACGTCAAACGGTCAACGCCAACCTTCATTTTAAACTTTTTTAGATTTATTTTATTTAGTACAGTTGATAGAAAAAGATAGAAGCATTTGAGTTGTGGATGTATCGTAGAATATTAAGAATACCCTGGACAGAGAAAGTAACAAATGTGGAGGTTTTGCGGAGAGTGCGGAAAGAGAAAGAGCTGATACTTACTGTTAAAAAGCGCAAACTACAATATTTGGGACATGTTATGAGGGGAGATAAATACCAGTTGCTGCAATTGATTATACAGGGAAAGATAATGGGAAAGAGATCTCTAAGAGATCTATAGGAAGAAGAAGGCATTCATGGTTGAAAAACTTGAGAGAATGGTACAATTGCACCAATTACCAACTGTTTAGATCTGCAGCATCAAAAATACGCATAGCTTTGATGATAGCCAAACTTCGGAACGAAGACGGCACTTGAAGAAGAAGTACAGTTGATGCAATGTATTATATTTGACATACAATTTTAAATATTTACAATCAACAAAAACTAACACATAGAAGAGGTTTGACTTTTTAATCAATTTAATTTATTATTTATCGAAAATAATGCCCCAATACGATCTATGAGTAAAAATTTAAAATTAAAAAACAATTGATTGTATCGTAGAGATAATACAAAGTGACAGTAAAGATGTTAATTTTCTACGTATTAGATTATGTTGTAGGAACTCATTTTAATTAAAATGTTTGCAATTTATAACATTTGTTTAAATTAATTACCTTATAATTTGATACTTCATTATGGTTGTTCTATTTTTGGTAAGATTTGATCGTTCACTAAAAATTTAATAAAAGTGCGACAACATTGTCGCATATGTCGTTTTCATTGGATATTTATGTAGTTTGAAAATCACTTATTACATTTAAAAAAATATATATACAGGGTGTAATATTTAATACGAATCCTTAAATTAATTTTTCCAAAGCCAGTCCTGGAATTTTTAGTTTAGCTAGTACCAGTCGAATGCTTGATAATAGTGTACTGTATCATGCAAAAATTAAAAAATCAAATGAGCCGTATAAACACTACAGTAAAATAAAATAAATGGTCAATTACACAAATCACCCTGTTAAATAATAAAGAAGAGGAGTTGACATTTTTTAGTGGCCACATGATATGCTCCCTGAGGGACTCTATATATGGTAGAAGTATGTAAAGTTCCTCATGACTCACCCTGTATAGACTGTAATATATTATAATGATTAATATAAAATATAAACTATATAGTTTTTACAAAGTTAATTATAATTTAGAATTTTTCTTGAAGTAGGACTTATATTTGATTATACAATTTCGTTTTCTTTAAAAACCTAATGATTTTGTCACAATCCGCACTGCCTAAAGCGTTCTTTATACCACTTGGTAGCCCAATAGTTTGTCTTTCCATTTGATATAATGGACAGTCTGTAACAATGTGGCTTACAGCTATATTGGTATCACAGCCATAGCATATCCTAGGAGGTCACTTCCTTAGTAGGTGTTTAGATCTCTCTCCTAGTAGGAGTCTCTCTCCGTTTGTGTCTAAAATCCTACGGATTTTATTCCAGATCTCTGATGCATGAATATTTTCGGATATTGTGAAGACAGAATTTTGCCATGATTCACGTTTACTTTTCTTAATTACGTACCTTGCGTAGGCTCCATATTTTTTAAAAGCTGTCATGTTTTCCGGTGTATGATGTTTTTTTAATAGATTAAATGCATGCTTACTTCAAGTGCCTCTTCACATTGTTTGTTCCACCATGGTACTGAATAGTTACGTTTTGATTTTGTCGTTTTGCGTATAATATTTGTGGCTGCCTCTGTTAACAGAGGTAGCCACAACACAGTGAGTTTTTTCTCTGTATTTAATAGTAAAAAATATGTTTAATTAAAAAATGTTTGAAACGACTATCACAATATGCATAAGAAGATAAAGGAACTCACAACAAAGAAAAGCTACAATATTTTATCGAAAAGGCTGTGCGATGATAATGGAAATCTACAACTAGACCCCGACAAAATAGTTAGAATCTGGAAAACTTATGTGGAACAACAGTTTAATGATGACCGTCCTAGTGGGTATACACTGAGCAATGATGATACTGGCCTTTCTATTCTAAAATCAGAAGTGGAAAATGCTATAAAGGGTCTTAAAAATAACAAAAGACCAAGCAACGATAACGTATACGGGGAAGTATTGAAAATGCTGTGCGAAACAAACAGTCAATTTCTAGACTCACTCGTCAGACTCTTTAACAATATTTATAACAGCGGGGAGTTTCCTGAAGACTGGCTAGAGTCAACTTTTGTTGCCATACCGAAAAAACCAAAAGCAAAGTCTTGTGATCAACATCGGATGATAAGTCTAATTAACCACATTTCGAAGGCATACACCAAGGTTATTTACAACAGAATAAGCAAAAAATGCGAGGATAACATTGGAGATTCGCAGTTTGGGTTTCGGAATTCTCTTGGAACAAGAGAAGCACTTTTTAGTCTACAGGTACTCATCCAGCGCTGCAGAGATATGAACAAAGACGTGTACATATGCTTTATAGACTACGCAAAAGCATTCGATAACGTAAAGCACGAAAAGATAATTGAAGTTCTCCATAAGATCGGAGTCGACTACAGAGACATTCGAACAATAGCGAGTCTTTATTGGGGTCAAACAGCTAAAGTGAAAGTAGGATCTACATTGACCAATAAAATTGAGATCAAGAAAGGGGTACGACAGGGCTGTATCTTGTCTCCAATTCTCTTTAATATATACTCAGAAGAAGTATTTAAGACAGCGCTGGAGGAAAGCACAGAAGGCATAAAGATAAATGGAGAAATAATTAATAACATAAGTTATGCTGATGACACTGTGATTCTAGCAAGTAGCATGGAGGAAATGAGTTGCCTAATGAGTAAGATATAAAAAACAAGTGCACAATACGGACTCAGACTAAATATCACAAAAACCAAATGGATGTTAGTAAGCAAAACCCAACAACCACCACAGCAAATGATATTAGACAATGAAAGAATTGAACACGTGGATTCGTACATCTACTTGGGAACAACAGTTAACTCAAATTGGGATCAAGCGAAGGAAATACGTATAAGAGTAGAAAAGGCAAGAGCATCGTTCACTAGCATGAAGCAAATTTTCACCTCTAAAAGCCTCAGCCTACCTCTCAAAATTCGACTTCTGAAATGATATGTATTCCCGGTTTTGTTAAATGGAATGGAGGCGTGGACAATGAACGCAACATTGATGAAAAAAGTAGAGGCCTTCGAAATGTGGGCTTACCGACGTATATTACGTATATCCTGAACTGAGCACGTGACCAACGAAGAGGTACTACGCCAGATAGGTAAAGAGAGAGGTAGGAATAAATATAAAGAAAAGAAAGTTGGAATACTTGGGCCACGTTATGAGACATAATAAATATAGAGTACTACAGCTGATCGTTCAGGGGAAAATAGATAGCAGAAGGGGTCCAGGGAGGAGAAGACACTCGTGGCTCCAAAATTTGCGGCAATGGTTCGGATTGTCATCTGCTGAACTATTCAGATCTGCCGTAAACAAAGTCAAAACAGCCATGTTGATTGCCAACGTTCGGAACGGACAAACCAAATGAAGAAGAAGAAGAAAAAATGTTTCTATTTGTTCTCCTCTTTTGTCTGTGGAATAACATCCCCAGGAAATGTTGTGAGAGTTAAAGTCACCTAGAATAAGTCTAGGTTTTGGAATTTGCTCGATTAAATATTCCAGGTCTTTTGCAACAAAATTCATATCTGATGGGATATAAACATTGCATACGAATAGCTCAGTTGGACATTGAACTTTAATTGCGACGGATTCTAAAGCAGAGTGTAAAGGAGTCTCTTCTGATTCTAGATTAGAATGAACATATATTGATTATCCACCGCTTGCTTTGTTGGCATAGTTTCTGATTTTGTGGTATGAATCAACATGTTTTAAGTTGTATTTTTTGTTGTTTTTTAAGTTTGTTTCTTGTAGAACTATAATTTGTTGGTTTATTTCTTTTATTAGGAGTTGAAGCGTTTCAAAGTGTGTAAATAATGCTTGTACATTCCACTAAATAATATCAATTTAGTATTATTATTATTATTATTTTTAGGTACTTTCTTGAGAAACATCTCTATCTTCGGAAGTGTCATCTTTTTCAATTTATTAACATCTTATATTATATTATATTATATTTAACTGACGACGTATTTTCCTCTTTATTCGTCTAGATTTAATGCGTCTGTCTACGAGTTTTGGATTTGATTGATTTGTTCTTAATCTTTTTAGATTTTGCCTTGTATAGATCTGCTTTAATTTTCAGGCCCACCTACTATACGGCATCTTCACCATCGCATATTTACCAAGAAGGTATCGGAAAAGGGACGACGTGGGCATCAGCAGGCGTCTTGACGCATACTGTTAAAACACGGGACTGATTGAATGTACACAACAGCTGCGAATCGGATATTTGACCACTGCCCCGCCGTTTGCTGACGTCTTCGGCTCAGATTTGGGGTTCGGAGCTTTTGCACCCTTAGCCCCTTGTTTGTTGTTAGCCTTATTAATGTTGGATCTCTAACACGCTGAGAACTCACAACAAGAAGTCGGGATTTGTATTTTACTAAACTATGTGCCAATTTTCTCATATTGGCACATAGTTAAGTTTTCCGATGCTTTAAATTATTCAATTACTATATTATGCTGACTGTGCAACTTGATAATAAGCACACTTACATAACAATATAAAGACATGTTAGTTACTCGCATTAACCTCATTGTATTATTGGCGTTGCTTTTCCAGAAATATACAGATAATACAGGGAAGATGTTTGTGAAACATTTCAGATTTTCAGGAGATGTGTATGATAATTTAAAATAATTTAATCCTACAATCCAGAAGTCAGAAGCTCTAATTATCGTCATATTCTCCCAAACTTTGCTACTCATGGCTACTTATTGAAATTCGAACATTTTACAGCAACTTTTATACAAATTCCGACAAGTATGTTTATTTCGAAGATTTTACAGTAAAGGGATACAATGCTAGAAGTGGACAAGATTTTCCGTACAATGCTAGGATTGTCCAATTTCGGACATTCATCATCATCATCATCATACAGCCAAATTTGTCCACTGTCGAACATAGGCCTCCTCAAGATGTCTCCACTCTTCTCTGTCCTGTGCAGCTGCGATCCAGTTTGTCACTATTCTTTTAATGTCGTCCGTCCATCTGGTAGGTGGTCTTCCACGATTTCGCTTGTCTGCCTTTGGCCGCCATTCTAAAATCTTTTTTGTCCATCTGTTGTCTCTCTGTCTTGCGACGTGTCCTGACCATTTCCACTTCAACTTCGTAATCCGTTTTATGACGTCTTCCACTCCAGTTCTTCGCCGTATCTCATCATTTCGTATTCGTTTTTCGTATTTCGTATATTTCGTTTTCGGACATTGCTCGTAACATATACAGATTGAATCAAATTAAAACGGAACATACAATTTAATACACGTCTGTTTGAACTGCATTTGAAATAGTGGACCAATATAAAACTTGGACAAAAATAAATCCATACCTGGGTATAGACATTGTATAAAATATCGTTCAACTATCTGTCTCGCAACAATGTTGTTTGCGTAAGACGGGTTTGTCTAAGGAAGATAGTTCAGGAAATGAAGCTCGAAAAAAGTTAAAACCTCGCAATTTTTTCGTCCTGCATGTATCCAGTTGAAATTTTAGCAGAAGGTAGGTGATAGCCCAAGGATCAAAATCTATATCGAATCGAAGTGCGCTGAAGGGTTTTAGGGGTGAAAACTACCCCTAATTGTCAAAAATTATAAAATAACATATTAAACCTGAATATGGGTAAGATTTGGTTTGAATTAGTTAAATAATGATTATTTTATACTTTTGAATAGAGTTCCATCATATTTCAACCCTTAAAAAGCAACCCTTGTTAAAGATTAATGTAAAAAAATTACTAATTCTAAAAAAATGATTTCGCCTTGGATCGATTTGGATAAAAATTTGGATTTAAGCTCAATTTACCCGCTGCTTTATAGTTTATGTCATGTCGACGAACCCTGATTGTTCTTAGGGGTGAAAACTACCCCTAATTGTCAAAAATTATAAAATAACATATTAAACCTGAATATAGGTAAAATTTGATTTGAATTAATTAAATAATGATAGTTTCGTGCTTTTGAATAAAGTTTCATCATATTTCAAAACTTAAAAAGCGACCCTTATTAGAGATTAATATAAAAAAATTAGTAATGCGAAGAAAATGATTTCACCTTGGAATGATTTGCATAAAAATTTGGAATTAAGCTCAACTCACCCTCTGCTTTATAGTTTATGTCATGCCGATGAACCCTGGTTGTTCTTAGGGGTGAAAACTACCCCTAATTTTCAAAAATTGTAAAATAATATTACAAATCTTAAGATGAGTGAAATTTGTTTGGATTAGTTAAATAGTGATTTTTTTTATACTTTAAAATACAAATTCATACATTTTCAACCCTTAAAAATCAATGTTATGAGTGCTATAGGTAAAAACAATTTGTTGCCAAAATTTTGCAACTTTTCAAAATTACCCTTTACAACATTGCAGTTTTTTAAAACTAATTTATAAGATATAAATTGAAAAAAGTAGAATTAAACACAAAAAAATTTATCAACATAAAAATGCACCATATATTCTTATACATTTACATAAATAGTTGAAAATATTTACATTTATAGGTAAAACAATTATAATATTAATTTTATTCGTCATCAATTACATCTTCATCGTGATCTATGTCATCCTCATCTTCTTCAATTATTGGTGGACTGTTATTGCACCCTTCACCTGAGCACCCAGAACAAGTAGAGTTACAGTATAAACGAACTTTTCTGCACCCATATGAAACGCCGCATCTTTTTTTGCATTGGCAAAAAATAATTTTCAAAAATTTATCGGGTGCAGGTTGTTTGTTCATGCGTACGGGTAATAACAAACCATCTTTGGAATACCATTCCCAATCTGTTGCCCTGATATTTTCATTGCCAAGCCATCGACATATAAGCAGATGTTTTATTCTGTTGTATGGGATTTCAAAATAAGAACGCTTAAAATTTCGAATGTATAACGCCATACTAGCTAATATACCGGTTTTGTTTATCTCGAGTACGTACATACTAATGGAATTTTCCGGAAAAAAATTAACTGTTTTTTTTTAACGTATTTCCTTTAATTTTTAATGATAGAGTGTTTCTTCAAAAACGATTTGTAGAGGTTTTTAAGAGCTACAAGGAATCTGTGAATTAAATCTTTTTGGAACCCTTGGTTTTTACATGGGGTGAGTTTAAAGGGCTCGAAAAATTTGGTAATTTTTATTTTTTTCATATATTCAGTGTTTTTGGGCATATTTAAAAAAAGAAGGGTAAAAAATATGAAATTGTTAATCGTTTCTCGCTTTAAGCTGTACTTTTTCTAAAACCAAGCATTTTAAATGGGTCAAACTTCTTGGACGTATTAACAATATATGTACAAAGGGAATTGCAGAAGGGTGAAGATCGATTTTAATTATGGGGGTGGTTAGGGGGTTGTTTTCATCGATTTTTTCGTAAAAATGAGGTATTGACCTTATTTTCATCATAACTCACTGAATTTTTGAGCTAGAGTCTTTTTTTATGATAGGTCTATTTACGCTCTTTAAAAAAGGTTTTGTGAGTTTTCTTCCAAAAATGCATCATTTTCCCGATATTTGACTTTGAATCTTTCAAATTTGGCATTTGAAGAAAACCGCTGAACATTGATAGGCCGTATTCGGTTCCTATTATATCGAAAAAATATTTTAAAAAATGAATTGTATTTGTCTTTTTAAAAGCTACAAATTTGTTCTCTACAATTTTTTTGATAAAATGCACCATTTTCGAGTTATTCGCGAAAAATCGATTAAAAACGTGGATTTTTTCGTCTAAAAGTTGTTACTTTCAATCGCGAATAACTTGAAAAATATCATTTTATAAAAAAAATGTATAGCACATTTTTTGTTTAGAATCACTTTTTTAATCGAAACCTGTAGTTAAAACGTAAAAAAAATTTCACCCCGGAGATGGGGTGGCAACCACCCCCTAGGCTTTGGCGCACTTTGGTTCGATTAGATTTTGATCCTTAGGCTATTACCTTCTGTTAAATTGCAAGTCAATTCACGCAGCACGAAAAAATTGCGAGGTGAAATGCTTCAGTTCCTGGACTATAACTGGTTTGACAGCATAGATCGTAGATTTATGTGTAGCTTTCAATTTTTATGAGTTCAGAATCCAGCAGCCCGCTGAAGTGTGGGACTTTTATAATGTAATTATTTGACAATCTTTTGTTGGCCAACCACTTACAGCAGAATTGAGACGAAATACATTATATTCCTATGTTCCGAATTTATTTCGTTCAATCTGTATATTAAAAGCATTACATTAAAATTACACCAAATTACATTACAAATTATTATATACATTAAATACCAACATGTTATCGACTCGACTTATCAATTATACACCCATAAATAACCTTTGGTATATTCATTCGACCGCTCTAGGTAAGTATAACTCAGTATCAAACGTATTACAAACAATTCCTCATTAGTGCCTTTGATTCTAAAGATAAAACAAACTGAAATGTTTCTTACGCCAATAAAAAAAACATTACCCAATAAATTACGGTGCAGCCGATTATTAACAATCAGGTAAGGATGGAGAATGGTTGTTTGACTTTATTTGGACAATTCGAACGGAGAGTCAGCGTTGTCCTTACAATTCATTAGGCAATAAGATAAGATCTGATCGTCTGAGTTTTATTGGGTATTTGTAATGCATACAAATAGTGAAGATAGGTCCGTTTAAGGTGCATTCGTCGTGAATTTTAATGAATTTGTTGGAAACTCGACAACAAAAGTTTTAAATGTATTTGTTTGTGTTACTTTAGGTTATGTAATTGTAAATGCTAGTTTGTTTAAATACCCGCATCAATCTTTCAATGTTTTAAGCAGAGAAATAATAAATAACAAATGTATATTCTTCTTCTTCAGCTACAAATAAAGTCCTCTCTCTATAGAGAGAGAGACACAAAATTCGGAACAGTAATATTAAAAATACTGTACTAAAAAACCTATTTTAGTTTAAAAAATTGATCAAAACGAATATAAATGAATTAACACCGTATTAAAGACACAAAGATTTATTAAAGAAGAATATAAGCAATACAATATAAAAAATGACTGTACAATTAAAGCATGTCTACTGTACAATAACAAAATAATATGCTACTATAAAATATATTTAGCCTACACTACCAAAAAGGTCACATAAGTGACCTGACCTTGTCCTGAAGACGCATATAATCTTGCACAGCACCCATATCGTCTTCCTGGTTGATGAAGAATAACTTACTTACTTACTCCGTGGCGTTACAACCCTTCGTGGGTTTTAGCCGACTCGACAACATGCCTCCACTGTTTTTTGTTTTGAGCAACCTCCATCCAATTCTCCACGCCCATAGTGCTTAGGTCTCCTGCTATATTATCTCGCCACCAGAGACGAGGGCGTCCGCGTGGTCTCCTTCCAGTTGGGACTTCCTCCCACACCAGTCTTACTGTTCGTTCGTCAGAATGTCTTCTGAGGTGTCCTGCCCATTGGAGTCTTCTGGACTTTATTTCTTTTATGCTGTTGGCGTCTGGGTAAAGTTCTTCAAGCTCTTTATTAGTTCTTATCCTATATTGTCCTGATGCTTCATCAAGCACCGGACCAAAGATCTTCCTTAGGATTTTTCTTTCCCAAACACGTAGTCTCTCTTCATTTGCCTTTGTTATCGTCCACGTTTTGCTTCCATACATCACAACGGGTCGTATGATTGTTTTATAGACCTGTATCTTCGTACGTCGTGTTAGTTGTTTTGATTTTATAAGGTTTTGGAGGGCAAAAATACATCTGTTGCCGGCCTGAATCCTGTTGTTTATTTCTTGTGATCCGTTATTATCTTCAGTTATTGTTGTTCCAACATACTTGAATTCTCTAACGCGCTCAAAGTTAAAGTCATCGATGGTAATGTTCTGACCGATTCTGTCTCTGCTTTGGTTATTGCGGCTCGCGGTTATTATTTCGACAAGACGAAATATATGTATATGAGCCGCAATAACCGCCGCCGCCGCAATTGATGAAGAATAGATGCAGTACTTTTGCCTTATCCAATGCCTGCTGAGGAGTTGGAGCTGGTTCTGACTCTGCTTTAACTTCCAGGACACTGTTTTCTTCCACCAACGCACTTTTCCGATTTAAATTTCAAAGTTCTGTTTGGTGTCATTCTAAAAAACAATCCAGTCTCATCAACATTGAAAATATCGTCTGACGTATATTGTTCCTTCAATCCACACATTTTCTAGCCAATCATCCATTTCATTTTTGTTAACATCGCGAGCCTCTTCGCTGATTTACCCGTAGTTGATCTTGTGTCGCAGCTTCTACTAGCTCAGATACCTTGAAATTCTCGATTTCAAGCTCAGTTGCAAAAACTCAGCTTTTGTCCTGATCACAGGCCCAGAAAGTGGAATATGGTTAATACGCTACTGCTGGAACCACTGACGCATGCTTCAAGCCACTTTTTTTTGTCCTTCCATATCGTAGCCACAGTTGAAAAGTTGTCAATGGATGACAACATCTGTGAAGTAATAATTAGGCACTCCGCACGAACAATAAAAGCGAGTCACTTAACCCTCTGATTAGAATAAGTAGAATGGGTGGCCGCATTCCTTAAGCGCAAAACAAAACAACCGCTGGAAGATCTTGCCACTTGTGACTCAGGTAGTCTAAACTTTAAATACAATAACACATTTGTCGTCGACTACTGAACGCTGAAAAGTCATCGCTATAAAGGGAGAACGATATCGGTATAGAGAAGAATACATACATTGTCCTTATGACGAACCAACCAACGTTTACTATTTTCATCGTTACAGAGAAATTATCGTTATACAGATTGAACGAAATAAATTCGGAACATACGAAATATTATGTATTTCGGTTCAATTCTGCTGTAGGTGGTTGACCAAAAAAAGCTTGTCAAATAATTATATTATAAAAATCCAATACTTCAGCGGGCTGCTGGATTCTGAAATCATAAAAATTGAAAGCTACACATAAATCTAGGATTTTATTATGCTGTCAAACCACTTATAGTCCAGGAAATGAAGCATTTCACCTCGCAATTTTTTCGTCCTGCGTGGATTGACTTGAAATTTTAACAGATGGTAGGTAATAGCCAAGGATCAAAATCTATATCGAAGTGCGCCAAAGCCTTGGGGGTGGTTGCTACCCTATCTCGGGGGTGAAATTTTTTTTACGTTATAACTACAGGTTTCGATTAAAAAAGTGATTGTAAACAAAAAATGTTCTATACATTTTTTTTGTAAAACTGATAGTTTTCAAGTTATTCGCGATTGAAAGTAACAACTTTTAGATTTTTCGCGAATAACTCGAAAATGGTGCATTTTATCAAAAAAATTGTAGAAAACAAATTTGTAGCTTTTAAAAAGACAAAAACAATTCATTTTTTAAAATGTTTTTGCGATATAACAGGAACCGAAATACGGCCTATCAATGTTCAGCAATTTTCTTCAAATGCCAAATTTGAAAGATTTGAAGTCAAATATCGGGAAAATGATGTATTTTTGAAAGAAAACTCACAGAACTTTTTTTAAAGAGCATAAATAGACTATCATGAAAAAAAAGACTCTAGCTCAAAATTGAGTGAGTTATGATGAAAATAAGGTCAATACCTCATGTTTTTACGAAAAAATCGATGAAAACCACCCCCTAACCACGCCAATAATTAAAATCGATCTTCACCCTTCTGCAATTCTCTTTGTACATGTATTGTTAATACGTCCAAGAGTTTGACCCATTTAAAATGCTTAGTTTTAGAAAAAGTACAGCATAAGCGAGAAACGATTTAGAATTTCATATTTTTTACACTTCTTTTTTTAAATATCCCCAAAAATACTGAATATATGAAAAAAAATAAAAAGTACTAAATTGTAGCTTTTTTAATGACTAAAATTTTCCTTTATTTAGATTTGTTGTACAATGAATATTTGGAGAGATATAGCCGTTTAAAGCATCGATTTACGATCAAGCACGATCTTTTTCGAGCCCTTTAAACTCACCCCATTTAAAAACCAAGGGTCGCCAAAAAGATTTAATTCACAGATCCTTGTAGCTCTTAAAAAACCTCTACAAAATCGTTTTTTGAAGAAACACTCTATCGTTAAAAATGAAGAAAAACGCATTAAAAAAAGCAATTAATTTTTTTTTCCGGAAAATGCCATTAGTATGATAAAGTACATTTCGGAGCATAATAATCTACAAAACCGGTATTATTAGGTAGTAAGGCGTTATACATTCGAAAGTTTTTCTTCTTTTGCGTTCTTCTTTTAAAATCTCATAAAACAGAATAAAAATCTGCTCATATGTCTATGGCTTGGCAAATGAAAATATCAGAGCAACAGATTGGGGATGGTATTCCAAAGATGGTTTGTTATTACCGTACGCATGAACAAACAACCTGCACCCGATGAACTTTTGTTGTTGTTATAAATGTAAATATTTTAAACTTATTAATTATTAATTATTAATTATTTATGTAAATGTATAAGAATATATGGTGCATTTTTATGTTGATAAATTTTTTTGTATTTAATTCTACTTTTTTTCAATTTATATCTATTAAATTAGTTTATAAAAACTGCAATGTTGTAAAGGGTGATTATTCAAAAGCTGAAAAGTTGCAAAATTTTGGCAAAAATTGTTTTCACCTATAGCACTCATAACAATTGACTTTTAAGGGTTGAAAATATATGAAATTGTATTTTAAAGTATAAAAAATCACTATTTAACTAATCCAAACCAAATTTCACTCATCTTAAGATTTGTAATGTTATTTTACAATTTTTGAAAATTAGGGGTAATTTTCACCCCTAAGAACAATCAGGGTTCCTCGGCATGACATAAACTATAAAGCAGAGGGTGAGTTTGAGCTTAATTCCAATTTTTTTATGCAATCGTTCCAAGGCAAATCATTTTCTTCGCATTATCTATTTTTTTACATATATCTCTGACAAGGGTCGCTTTTTAAGGGTTGAAATATGATGGAACTTTATTCAAAAGCACGAAACTATCATTATTTAATTAATTCAAACCAAATTTTACCCATATTCAGGTTTAATATGTTATTTTATAATTTTTGACAATTAGGGGTAGTTTTTACCCCTAAAACCATTCAGCGCACTTCGGTTCGATATAGATTTTGATCCTTGGGCTATCACCTACCTTATCTTCTTAAAATTTCAACTCAATGCATGCAGGACGAAAAAATTGCGAAGTTTTAACTTTTTTCGAGCTTCATTTCCTGAACTATTAATCGCTTCCTTTACGCAAAACAACATTGTAACATTGTTGCGAGACAGATAGTTGAACAATATTTTATACAATGTTATGCCCAGGTATGGATTTATTTTTGTCCAAGCTTTATATTGGTCCACTATTTCAAATGCAGTTCAAAAAGACATATATTAAATTTGTATGATCCGTTTTAAATTCGTTCAATTTGTATATACATAACCGAAGAAAAATGCTCAAATAAAGAGAACAAAATTATTTTTATTACAATTGGCAACATTGCTTTTCGCTAAAAACACAAGGTAGGCAACAGCGACTGCAGCTCCACATTTAAATGTAATCGAGTTCCAACTTGTACAGCAATTTCATCTGCATACGTAATTTTACATGTAACATAGGTGTTAGTTTTGCACGAGCTCCATCCATAAAAACACAAGTATCCTCTTTTTAAAATCTATTTCGAATTCAAATCGACGGCATCTAGGTCAGAATTAATTAGTTGAATTTTTGATGGAATATTCAACTAATTGCGGACTGGGGTACTTATCGTAGAAAGAACTCACTTCGAAAATACGAAACGGGGATTTTGTTTTTATTTGAGCAAATACTGCTTTATGAAAACTAATAAAAATTCGCCTTTATCCAATATTTACTTTGTGTAGTCGAACAAGTTTGGTATTTTTACTATTTTATTTTACTGAGGTCTATTTAACAACTATAAAGTAAAACTTAAATTAAGTTATCTATTTGCTTGACAGCGATTGGTTAAATACGATCAGATTTACACGGCAGAAAGGGTCTTAAATTCCCCACATTTTCATTTATATTTGAGGTTGAGTTTATATCGGCATTTTTGTTTGTATTCAGTGTTCAATTTTTTCACATGCGAAAACTCATGTCATTTTTTCGCTGTATTATTAACTATCCTTCTACCACAATTTTACAATAATTACCTTAGTCCAACCCTTGAAAAACATTTCCTATTCCAGTTCAACCTCTCCTTCTTTAGAAAAAACAGACAGTTTTAAAATAGCAAAGAAGAAAGACTCTCTCTTGTCTGTAGGCTGTCGTTGAGGACAGTCGCTCTTTTTTGTCTGCTAAGTCTCGCTAGGCAGACTTACTCTCTCTCTCTTTTACTCTTTTGCTTATCGAGGATAATAGTCGCTCTCTTGGCTGTTATCTATCGCTGAAGAGACACTTTCTCTGCTGTTGACTACCGCTAATTAATTATCTCTCCCGCATTTATTTACGCGAAAGATACCGCAAATACTATATTAAATTGCGTACAAACGAAAATGTGCTCTATCTCTATGTTAGTACCGCGAAACACGTATTCAGAAAACTGGTGCCCGAACAAATTCCGCGTACGGAGAATAACAGCGACTGAAGTCAATACTGCGAGTGTGTGGAGCAGAGATATTGGTAAGTCTTTGTATAAACTCAATTTGTTCTTGTCTGTATAATCCTTTACTACATATCCTAATTTATTTAAACCACCCCTGTGTAATACAGTCCTCATACACTAAAATCATATCCTCATAATTTCACATATGTTCGTGTAGATGTTGTCTGTCGCCCATGGGACGCGTCCCTAGGTGGTGGATAGGAGAACGCCCTAACCCGTCCTAGGACTGGCGGGTAGGTGGGAAATAAAATACCACCCGTGAACCAAAACAGACTGGTATGGCAACCCAATACAGTCCCTGGCCCTCCAGGTTGGGGGTTAGGCTAGAGGTTAACAACCTCTTCCTATTAGCCGGACGGAACTTACGACGGCGACTCTGCAAACGAAAAATGGAATTAAGATTAGGAACGTGGAACATCCGAACCTTGTACCGAGCTGGAGCACTCGCATCTCTACTAGACATAGTAAACATGTACAGAGTAGATGTTTTGACACTGCAGGAAATGCGATGGAGGGGAACAGGCATTCTTGACAAGAGAACCCACTCCATATATTACAGCTGCAATGAAAACCAACACATAGATGGAGTGGGGATTTATAGTAAACCAAACAACAAAAAACCTAGTTATTGATTTTAAAGCCTATAGTCAAAGAATATGCTATTTACGCTTAAAAGGTAAATTCTTTAATTACAGTTTAATTAATGCACATGCCCCGACCGACGACAAAACTAGAAGACGTTAAAGAACAGTTTTTAGAAGACCTAAAACAAGTCTATAGAAGATGCCCCAGAAATGACATCAAGATAGTTCTAGGTGACATGAATGCAAAAATAGGACGAGAGCGAGTTTTTATGCCGACTATAGGCAGGCATAGCCTACACAACATCAGTAGCGATAATGGATTTACGACTGATAAACTTAGCAGCAGCACTGAACATGACCGTCGCTAGCACCTATTTTGAACATAAGAATATACACAAGGTAACTGGACCTCCCCTGATGGAAGAACAACTAGTCAGATGATCACATCTTAATAGATTCAAGACACGGAACGAACATAATGAACTGCAGAAGTTATAGAGGTGCAAATATAGACTCAGACCACTGTCTAGTATTCTCAACACTAAGGGCTAGACTTTCAAATTCCAACACAGAAAAAAAATAGATACAAAGAAATGGAATGTATAGAAGCTGAGAGATACAACTGCTGCAAACAGTACTGGGAAATATTACCAATAGGTTAAGAAATCAAAGTTTAAGCGAAAAAGACCAGAGAGACTCCTACTGAAACACGATAAAGGAAGATATTGAGTCAGCAGCACAAGATGAAATATACCGGAAATATAAAATAAGTTACCTTGAATTCACTAAACTTCTTTAAATTTTTTGTAACTGAACTTCACTGGAAATTCTGGGGGGTAGAACTAGGCTTCACTGAAATTTCTGGGGGTAGAAACTGGATTTAAACTCTTTGCGTAACGAACAAACGAACAAATTTATCTCCAAACTGCCAAAAAAGCTGTGATGACAATCAGGGAGAAACAAAACGAGGATGGAAACAACGATTCTTCCAAACCTCACTTAAACTGCAAATACACATTGAACTGCTGCCATACACTCTAGGAATGAGAAAAACCTACCGGTTTTAACCGAAAACTGGTTTTTTTTACTTCGCAATAACCGGTTTTATTGGTTGTTTTTTGTCACTAGTTATAACCGCTTTTTTTTTTAAAGTAAAAACGGTTATTAGGTTTTTACGGTGATTAGGTTAGGTATTATTTTGGATCCCAGTCATAATTATTATTCTCAAGTAATTCTCAAGTAAAACAAAACCATAATTCAAATTTCATTTTATTTTATAAATAAGTATCGCAAACTAAAGTGCATTGTAAATGTAACTTTGTAACCTATTGGATTAAAAAATCTTTTGGCCGGCTATAATCGCCAGGTTAAACCGTAAGCAAAAAAAACAGTATAAACAAAAACCGGTGTTTTGTCAAAAACCGCCATCCCTAATATACTCCATATTTTCCATAACAAAGAAACAATAAGGAAAAACCATTACGAATTACAAGGAAAATTCGGACTGACACTATAAGCAACTGCTTTTGACAAACACCTCAGCGAGAGTGAGTAAATTCTTAAAAATCATTCTTAACTTGTGTTAAATGTGTTTATATCAACTTCGGCGACGTAAAAAGAATGAAATACTATTTGGGTTTTAACTCGTACTATGGGAACAGAGAAACATGGAAAACATTCTTCGTTTTTTTAATACATATATGAGGGGATTTCAATTTAATACATATACGAGGAGATTTTAATATACATCAAGGAATTTACAAATGCTCCAGTATTAGGAACCCAACATTACCTGGGTAAGTCACAAGTCACAGATGTCTGTATGTAGATTTTCCTTCTTTTTTTTTAAATATGTAAAAAAAATATATTGAAGATGGAACGCAACATAATGATCTTAAGATGCTACCATATTTACTGGAAAAGCATTCCAATTATCTTATGTCATCTCTATAACAAATCTATAATCTATAAACCTATCTTCTTCTTTCAGTGCCTATTCGTTCCGAATATTGGCAATCATTCTGGCTATAATTATTTTATTGACTGATGCTTTAAATAGATTTGTTGTTGTTGTGGAGAACCATTTCCTCAGGTTCTTCAACCATGATATTCTCCTTCTCCCAATTCCTCGCTTTCCGAATACTTTACCCTGTAGGATTACCTTCAGTAATCTGTATTAGTGTGTTTCTCATTATATGTCCGAGATATTCCAACTTTCTCTCTTTTAATGGTATACATCACCTCTCTTTCTTTGCCCACTCTTCGTAATACGGTCTCGTTGGTTATCTTGTCTGTCCATGATATCCTTAGAATTCGCTGTATAGCCACATCTCGAAGGCTTCAAGTTTTTTCTCCATTGCTTCAGTTAGTGTCCAGGATTCAACTCCGTAATACAATATTGAGAAGATATAACATCGTAGGAGCCTACTTTTATCTCCAGATTAAGATTGTGGCTTTTAAAGAGTTTGGCCATGTTATTAAATGCACTCCATAGCCTTCTCTATTCTACATTTTATTTCCTGTGAGTGATCCCATTGTTCATTTACTGTTGTTCCAAGATAGTTATACTGTTTTACTCGGTCCACTGGTGTATTATTGATAAGTAGTTGAGCGTCTCTAACTTTATTTTTGCTGATGATCATAAATTTAGTTTTTGTTAATATTTACTTGAAGTCCAAATCTTTCACTTACTTCATTTACTTTGTTTATTAGTTGCTGTAAACTGTTCAAACTGTCTGCAAAAATAACGGTGTCTATCTGCATAACGGATGTTGTTTAGGCGTTCTCCATTTAGAAGTATTCCATGTTCGCATTTTTCCAAGGCTTCACTAAATATTTCCTCTGTAATATAGATTAAATAATATTAGGTGAAAGTATACAACCTTGTCTAACGCCTCGTAGAATCTGGATCATTTCCGTTGGTTCACCTCCAAAATTCGTTGTTATTGTGGCTGATTGGTTCCAATATAAATTTTGTATTATACTCCGATCTTTATCATCCATTTGGGCTTTTATTAGAATATCCATCATTTTTTGGTGTTGGACTGTATCAAATGCTTTTTGGTAGTCCACAAAGCAGGTGTAAATATCGCAAGTCATATCTCTGCATCTTTGAAATAAATACTTGTAGACTAAACAGTGCATCTCTTGTACCTACGCCTTTCATGAATCCAAACTGTGTGTCTTGTATTCTCTCTTCGCATAGCTTGTATATTCTACGATGTATAATTTTAAGAAAAAGTTTTAATGTATGGCTCATTAGACTTATTAGCCTATATTATCCGCACTTTTTTGCTCCCTGTTTTCTTTGGTAAGGTATAAATTCTGAAAGTAACCAATCTTTTGGGATATTGCCTGTGTGTCATAGATATTATTGAAGATTTTACATAGCACTCTTAAAGATTCATCATCAAGAAGTTTAAGAAATTCAGATTAGTACTCCGTCTGGTCCTGGAGCTTTACCTTCTTTTAGTGATATTATGGCTGCTCTTATTTCTGCCACTAGTATAGGTGGTCCTGTTTCTGTATGTATTGGGGGCTGGTTCTCTCTCTCATCAAAAAATAAATTTTTATGTAATTTTTCCAGGTATCAATGATACTCTCTTTGTCCACGATTATCTCTCCATTGTCATTAAACAAGTTTACTTATTCTTCTGTTTTTACATTTACCTGTAATTTCTCTTACCTTCTTATGCACGTTGAAGTCGTTCGTATTTACTTTGGAGAAATTTCGATTTCTTGGCATTTTTTCTCTGTTCTTTCTTTTTGTCTTCCTCTGTCATTTCTCTGTATCTCTCGCTGTTAATTTTTATACATGGAGTTATCGTCTTGTTTTTCTTCCTTTCTAACCATACTAATATCAACACCATACCTTCCCACCATACAACAACACCAAAACTAAAACCACCCCCAATAAAACCATATACACAATAAAAAAACACAATTTAAACAAACAAAACAACTTATCAAACCCAATAACACCATAAAACACCCCAAACCACCCCATAAAACCCTCACAATTCCCCCTAACACATACAACCCCTTCACTTTTCATCCCACATACACACCTTATTCCATCTACCACCAAAAACTAAATTCTATTTAAAAAAAAAAATACAAATAACATTATACCACCACACATATCATCCACCTCCTCATCCCCTCTCCCCTATTCAACAACCACCTTCATAACCCCACATAAATCTCTAATAAAAAAAACCACACTACTATTCCAAAAAATACTACCACCACACACCTAAACACATAAATATCACACCCCCTATTACAAATCATTAATTATCATAACCACAAAATCCCTAATAATCTTCCACCCCAAACAAACCCTCAATAACTTTATCTAATTCCTATTTCTTCTATAAAAAAATTAACATACAAACTTTACCTTAATCAAAATCATTATAATTTCCTCCCCTAAACCTTACAATAACAATCACAACACCATAACCCAAAAACTTATCCTTCAATCTCCGCATAATTTCTTTTGCCTTACCATTTACCCTCTTATCTAATTAAAAAATCAAAACCATCAATAACCTCCCAAAATACTACATTCCAACAACTAATAATAACAAAAACCTTTCCACCAATAATGAATTAACTAAATAACATAATAACAAAAAAACATAACACTCATAAATCTTAACTTTCCTTTCGATAATAAATATACCATTCTATTTACTAATACAAATATATATAATAATCTCATCTTCATTCATATTATTATAAATCTGCCAATTCCTTTATTTCTATAAATGCTACTCAACCATGAAATACTTCATATATATACACTGAAAACACTCTTCCTCCAATAATGTGGACCACCATCTCTCCCCACCCCAATAAGTAAAAAAAAACATAAAACACATTTTAAAATTTACTAAAAATACATAAATCGTCAATATCACAAAATAAAAGATAATAAATATATACAATTAAATAAATTGCAAATTGCAGAATAAAACCTTACGAACTTGTTTACCTAGAGATGTATATAAAATACTTATATAAAATTATACATATAAAATTGCTTGTACCTAATCTATCTATCTATCTATACAGCCCTTGCTGTCCAATTTTGGACATAGGCCTCCTCTTCCTTCTTCCACGTCTCTCTATTATAGACAGTTTGTATCCTGCATCTTTCTTAAAGTCATCTGACCATCTCATTTGTAGCCTTCCTCTTTTTCGTTTATAACTTCGTCGGTCTAGCGCACACAGGTGTTAAGTGACTTTTTGGCAAAATGAGTTAAATGCATTCCGAAATGAAGACTAGCAAGGAGTTTTATATGCACACTCCAGCTAACTGATAATTATAATTTTAAATTAGCTAACGCCATCTAACGAAAGTGGTAAGTACTAATAAATTGTAGGAATCTAGCACAAAGGTTGGAAGAGCACTAAGTACCTTTGTGTTTCTTGTACAATAATTACAAATGAGTGAAGTGAACACATGCTTCTTTTGCGTTTTGAGGTTATTTGACAGTAATAGTTGCAAAGTTGTCATTTGATGTATGAATAGTGGTATAAAATAATTGTAATTATAATTATGGCGTCAAGATCGGAGAAGATACTACAGATAGCATTAGATGATGCAAGAAAAGAGCTTAAAGGTATAATAAGGTGTCGACTGTAAAACCATCTTGTTTTACTTAAAAATAATTATTTCTTTCAGTTGCCACAATAACTCCGGCATTGGAAAAACCTACTGAAGGAGTACCAGGTAATATAGAAATTGATGATAACAGAAACTATTATTCTAAATCAAGTACAGAAAACTGATGAAATAAACGAAAATTTATGTGATGAAAACATTAATCACTAGATTCAAGAACTTGACTCATATAATGGTAGTGATCTTGATGAATATAATCCCTATGCTTTATCGAGAAGTTCTTATCATCCGTCAGAAGAAAGCAGTGAATCTGAAAATATTGATAAAAACAAACCAAAAGGTGAGGAACTGAATGAAATACCAAAAAAACGTCGCCGCAAAAGGCCAATAAAAAGGAATGAAATTAAGATACAAATAGTAAATGTATCTAGAAGCAAACAAACTTCCATAACAAAAAATCGAGAAGAATCAAGGTTATATCATTTAATACATAATAATGGTAAAAGACCTAGAGTGTGCCTCTAAGTTTTTTACAGCCACGTTTGCTATATCTCGTAAAGTCGTCGAGAAGTGTGTTGAAGGAATGATGAATAAGGGAATTTTTGTCGGCTATGATAAAAGAAAGAATAGCAAACCCCACAATGCAACTGCTGAGATACAACGGCAGCAAGTTAAGCATCATATTAACTCATTTCCAAGAATTGAGTCGCATTAATGCAAGCGTGATTTAACTAAAACCTATCTAAATGCAGATTATATCAAGACTTTTGCACTTCTAACAGTTTCAACAGCAAGTCCGGTCTCAAAGTTTGTCTACCAAAGTATTTTTCATGATTTTGAATCAGCTCTTGCCTTTTATCGCCCAAAAAAGGATCAGTGTTAGATGTGTAATGCATTCAAGCAGGCCAAGGAAAAAGATTAAGAGAAGAGTATGAAAAGCATAAAAGAGCCGGAAAAACAGTCAACGGATATAAAAGAAGACGACAAAAAAACGACAGCAGCCACGTTGGGAAAAACATTTAGAGCAATAACATTCGATCTGGAAGCTATTCTACTTTAAGCGGAGTGGTGTCTATTGATTTCAGCTACTAGGATGAAACCTAGACCATACCAAGTTATTCATTTAAAGAACTCAGACTTTTTTAATTTACAGAATCTTGTCGATGACGTTATGACAAACAGTACTTTAAATTGTGTTGGGGACAAGGTTGAACAGCTAAAAATCAAGTGGTTGCGATTTCAGAAAAAAAAGGCATTCAAGAATTCAATATAAATACGATCTATCATCAGAACCTTTTTTGGACCTTGATATTACACAAAGCAGAAAACGATTCGGCCGAACAAAGAACTGGACTTCTTTACAGCTTAAATCTAAATATCCCAGTCGCATTCCTATTTCATAAAAGGGATAAAAAGAAGGAAGACCTTGTTTATCTACTCAATAAAAAAATGATTCCCGAAGAATACAGAGATTTCATTATTAGTCTTTCATCGACATCGGATTCAACGCAGTTAGCAGTACACAAGCAGAGAGACTAATCTTCAATGCAATTATTTTTAAACAGTTTTTTGTGTTTTGTTTAAGAATTTATAATATTTTAATATTAAATGAGCTTAAGTCTAATGTTTTTTTATTTAGTGAATTAAATAAACTAGTATCACATATGAGTTAAGTGAAACTTTTATTTTGAAAATATGTTCTTTCTAAAGCAGCTATGAGATTTATTTAAATTTTTTTTAAATCGCGTTATCAAAACAATTATGTATAGTTTACCAAAAACAAATAAATCGCTGAAAACAAAACTTATTTGACTCTATATGATGATATAAACTTTGTTTTTGCAATTACTCGAATTAGCTATTTTTCACTTAGCACTACTGTGCGCTAGACCAACAATATGGTCTCCAGTGTATATTCATCTTATTCCATCTGTCGTCTATCTGTCTTATGGTATATCCAGCATAACTTCCACTTAAGTTTTGCTATCTGCGTTGATACCTCGGTCACTTTTGTTTTGTTGCTGGATCCAAGTATTTTTTTTCTTGTCTGATAGCCTGATGTTCAGCATTTGCCTTTCCATGGCTCTTTGGATCTTTGCTATTTTTTCCATGTTTTCCTTTGTAAACTTCCAAGTTTGAGAACCCTGGGAGAGAACAGGAAGTATGCATTGGTTGAAGACTCTTGTTTTTAAATATTGGGGGTATTTTCTATTTTTTAGTATATAGGAAATTTTTCCTAAGAATACCCAAGCCCACTGTATCCTTCTCTTTATTTCTCCGGTCTGATTTTCTTTATTTAATTTAACTAGTTGTCCCAAATATACATATTTCTTTTACTTGCTCTATAGTTGTTTGTGCAATTGTAATTATTAGTTCTTCTGGTTGGTTGGTCATAATTTTCGTTTTATTATAATTCATTTGTAAAAATATTGTAATTTCTTCATAACGTCTTCCAAAGCTTGATTGAATAGTTTGGGTGATATAGTGTCACCCTGTCTGACTTCCTCGCCGTATCTTAATAGGCTCCGTTTGTTTAACTATTTTAATGGATGTTGTAGCTTGATCATATATATTCGAAATTAAGTCCGTATATCTATAGTCTATTGTCCCATTTTGTAAAGAGTTCTTTACTGCCCAATGTTCCACCTTATCGAATGCTTTTTCAAAGTCTACAAATGTCATATACATTGAGATTTGATATTCGTTGGCCTTTTCAATTATTATTTTTATCGTGAGCAGATGGTCGCTTGTAATGAATCCTTTTCTAAAACCGGCTTGCTCTCTTGACTGGTAATTATCTAACTTACTTGTTAATCTGTTTGTTAGTAGTTTAGTTAACAGTTTGTACATTACATTAAGTAGCGTTATGGGCCTATAGTTTTTTTAGAATAATATTGATATCATCAGCATATGCTAGGATTTGCTCAGTGTTATATATTGAACCGGTAGTTGTGATTTGTGACGTACGTATTACTTTTTCCAGAGCTAGATTGAATATACAGGAGAGTGGATCTTCCTGACGTAGCCCGTTATTTGTTTTAAAAGGTTCAGAGAGTTCCCCCTAGATTCGTACTCTGCATTCAACTTTTTCAAGGGTTAGTTTGGTTAGACTTACCACTGCTTTGGTACTCCTAGGTCTTAATGATATCTGAGCGTAATTTTAAGGCAAAATGGGAATTTAATTGGAAAAACTATTGCTCTAATAACCTCACACGATACACACAATTATATACAAGTATTCCAACAAGTTTGTGCTAACAAGATTATGATTTTCCAAAAAATGATATTGTAACCATCTGTAGGCTGAAATTTGGAGATCCAAGTTTTCCTCAACACTTATATAAAATCGGTGTAGTCAAAAGCGAACTTTGTGAAACTTGCAATGTGGTTTCCGACTTAGATCACAATTTTTATGCTTGTAGTAAATTTGAAATACAAAGACAGGAACTTCTTAATAGTTTATTATTGCAAAAATTATACCCCTCTTTCAATCTACTTTATTAAATATCAATAAATATTTACAATGTATATAACATTATTCTTAAGTTTATTAAAATATGTAACTTAAAACTCGTGTAACGGTGTTAAGCTCGTGACCTCTGTTGGATCGCCAAATATTTAAAAAAAAGAGGGTTAGTCTTCGTAAGTGGGTATATTTATTTAAAAACCCTTAAAAGGGCTACATCAAAAAAACAAACGTTTTCGGACTAAAACAGTCCATCATCAGGTTTTAAAATCGCCTAAAATAAATATAAACCATTTAGTTAAAACAAACGTGGTTATGAAATTTTGACTATGATTAAAAAGCAAAAAAATGTCTATACTTACTAGGTTAAAATGCCTGAGCCACCAAAAATACATGGATAAAAACCCTTTAAATTACATATAGTTATAAAGAATATACATCTTGTTGTTAAAAAACTGTGATGTTCAGTATTAAATTAAATATGACTTCAGGTAACATACATTGCAAAAATTTGAGTTCCAGAGCCGGGGAGCAAACCTCTACGTACGGAGAACAGCTGGAAACTGATTTACAATATTCCTATGAAAGGTGTCAAAAACAAAATGTCAATGTAACATAGAACTATATTAGTTATACCTAGTATTACTACAGCCAAAAGATTCAAAAATTATTTTTGATGATTTTAAAAAATAATAACAGCAATATAGGTGTTGGGATTTAAAATTCAGGGTTATAATCGATGTGAAATCACCAATGGTGTTAAGTCATGTTTAAGAGGATGACCTGTGTATTAGGCAACCTATGTTGCTTTTTGTCGTATGGAATATGGTCTAAAAGTGTATTTTATGTTTGATTAGCTTATATATATATATATATATATATATATATATTATATATATATATATCATATAATAGAAAATTTATTCTTTTATGTTTATCACATCTAGGACAAGTAAAAATTTTTTTTTAAGCAAATATTTGAAGCTAATATAAGACTTCGTATTTAATTTGACTATTTAAGACTGTTAGTATAGGTGAAAAAAATTAATAAAAACAAGTTTGGCAAATTGAAAATCTATATAGGCTGAAGAAATCAGAGTTATAACCTATGTGATTAATTTAAAATTGAAGAGGCTGAGCTCCTCAGAGACTTGATGAGAGTGAAAGTAGAGAGAGAGAGAAAGTAGAGAGAAATGACTGAAGAAGGAGGGGATGGTTAAAGGAGAAAAGGAAATAATCAACAATTAGAGATATTAGGGGTCCTTTATGCTTACAGCATCTAGGACCCTGAACAAAATGTATTTTAGTAGTAATAAATTCGGTTTGTAAAAACCTAAAATTTGATGTATAAATATTTTACATTTTTACCTATACTTTCCGTGGTCTACACTTTCTGTCTGTGAGTCACACTCCAATGACTCCTAGGTGCGAAAAGTAATCCTAGTTCCTCTCCCATTGTAGTTCTTCTTTTAATTTCAGAATTGTTGTGTATTTAGTTTGGTTAGAATAGGTTAACTTAAATGAAGGTTATTTACACATTTGCTGCTGGCTAGATGGGCACTATCGGGCCAAGAAAAAAAAAAAGCCCCCCCTTGTGCGACCTATGTGCTACGTCTCTTAGATTAATTTGTTAAGTTTGCAAAATACCAAAGAGAATGTTTAATAAACAATGTATCAAACACTTGACCAGCTTTATTAAGAGAAAACTGTCCAGACAATTTATTAAAATTAGCTAAGGCTTTGTTACCAAATCTAAACCTACTTTTAAGGCTTGTTTATTGAATAACGCCACTAAAACATGGTGGTGGATGCGGTAACTTTGTTTAAAAAAAAACACGTATAACCCCAACATTTAAAACAGAAGAAAGCTTTTCACAAAAAAACTTTTTCATATTCGCTTTTTCTCGCTCGAATCCTCCAATATTTAAATATGAGTTAATAAAAAATTTAAATCAAACTTTTTACTCGGAGCTAATTAGTTTTCGCTGATGAAATTTCCATCTTGTGAAGCTTCATTCTCTACATCATATCGATCGTTTTCAGTTTTTGGCATTTGGCATTATACTTCCGGGAGAGGATGAAACAGTAATAACAAACCCCGCAAATTGTAATTTCGAATTTTATTTGATGTGTCTCCATTAATCAAATAAATGAGCGTTTTATAAAAGGGAAACTTAAACAAAGTGGATTAAAGAGACAGAGTACGAGAGACGAGCGAGATGGCGCTGTCGAGCAATTTCGAGAATTGGAATTAAAAGTTCTTTGGTATTATTTACTGAAATATGATGAATCTTTGGCGTTACATTTAATGATGTACCTTTCAGATGTTTATCATACATTTGTCAAAAGACTCTAGAAAGTTTATAATACCTTCGAAATTTATTTAATACTGAATGTTTGTAATAGCAGCCGTATTATACGGTGTGCCAAAATTTTGACTTTGTCTAAGAACAAAAATGTTTTTCTAGAGTATTTTTTGTGCTGAATTCAAATCCGTTAAGGCTCATCCTCGAAAATCCTAACGGTAAATTTCAGTTTGTTATCTCTATTTCAAAAATTTTCTTTCTTTACGAAAACAAAATCTGTTCATGAAGTAATATTCTAAACTTCGTTTAGATCTCTTTCAAGCCCAGGTCAAAAATGCGTTTACCTTTACTCGAGCCGATTATACACCGAGACAACCCCTGCAGTGACAGGTTTTGGCTTACAATAAAACCATAAATCTCGTTAGTGGTGTTTTGAGTAAATATAATAACATATCAAAGTAATATAATCTATTCATAAATTTACAATGTAATAAATGTACATACATAATTCATTTGGTATTTTTTTTACGGAAAAAATTGGCTGTCTGAATTT
Organism: Diabrotica balteata; assembly: GCA_918026665.1. Lineage (NCBI taxonomy): Eukaryota > Metazoa > Arthropoda > Insecta > Coleoptera > Chrysomelidae > Diabrotica > Diabrotica balteata. Next base: position 128,657,466 of record OU898284.1, on the reverse strand, counting down.
TAACGTATATTAAAGTTTACGGAAAATAAAAATTATAAAAAAAGATTATTATTATATATCATAAAAATTTGATTAGTATCACGATTATTAAAATTGATAAAATGAAACGATATAAATATAGAATTATGTCTAATGTTTTTTCAGAAGGTGTTTTTCAAATAAAAAATTATAATAAAAATCTTATCTAATTAGTATCACGATCATTAAAATTGATAAAATGAAACTATATAAATATAGAATTATGCCTAATGTTTTATTCAGAGGTGTTTCAAATAAAAATTATAATAAAAATCGTGAAATTTTTGTAGCATATTTTCCCACAGTTCAATCTGTTCGAATAAAAATATTTTTTGGGGTCCATACCGCAAACTAACAGTATTCTCTATTCGATATAAATAACAAAATAACTGTCCCTGCACTGGATAGTAATAGGAATCAGTTCTTTTTAAAATTTCTTGAAGGAAGGAATAATTTAGTCACGCTATCATTTCCAATTTTGATTTTTGATATTGAATTTGATAGGTTGTGGTTTATTACACCAAAATCTAATAAAATATAACATGACACAAGAAATAGTTTCAGAATAAGTTTGATGTGTTGTTTATTATCATTCAGTAACAGACTAATTTACTTCTTACAATGCTTATCTAACAGACAATTATTATTGTCAAATGAAAAAAATAAGATAATTTACTTGTGTGATTGTGGTTAGTAAACGTCGGCCCTATGCAACTAATTGTCAACAAAGAACGGAGTACAAAAGTTTAGATTTATGAGGAGCATTTATGAAACTTAGATGTATACTGAGTACTTATTTCAAAAATTTACAACTAAGCATTTAATTTGTTATATGTAAATATACTCCTAGATCTAGAGAAAATGGGAGTGCGACAATGTGACTCAGATATATGATAAAGTATGGCAAAGACGCCATAACTATAAACTAAGACTACATTTACCAAAACGATACTCTCAAATAATTGACTCCTACATCTTGGAAAGATATTTCAGAATTAAACAGGAAGAAACATACACGAAATTGATAGATATTACAGCAGGGCTGCCACAAAGAAGTGTCTTTACTTTTTGTATACGTGTTATATTATTGTCCTAGAAAATATACAATTACAACATTTACCGAAGATATTGCTATCATAGCAATATGCAAAACCAGCTAGGAAGCGACAAAGAAATTACACAGATGTTAATCAAATATATACTCCAGGGAAATAAGCAAAAAATAGACCCTGTTCGTGACACTCAATAATCCAGGTCGCTGATAACTTTTTTAGTTATTGTAGACCTCTATGAAGAAAACCTACTAGTTTCTTGCCTTGAATTTGGAGCTGTTTTTAATTATTGACAATATATTGCAAAAAACGCGACTGTTTCTATGATTATTGATACTAGTATTAAAAAGAAATAGATTTTTGGAAAAAAAATTGTTTTGCACGAATTGTTTAAACAAACTAGACTATTTATTAATTAATTAATATATAAACAAATTACTAATTCCTAATGAACGTAGAAATTACATACAAATTAAAAAAGAATGATCAAAATCATTGAGTAGATCCGGAGATATAGAAAATTTTATTAGTTTGAATTGCTTGTTCGGTATGGATTTGTAGGTTCTTCCTAGTCACCATTTGAACTACATTTTGAAAATTCGTAGAGGGTCTTCTAAAGGTACAATATTTTTGCAAATTTTTTAACAAAAAATAAAAATCCCATTTCTTAACATGGCAAAAAATGAGGTTCCTTAATTATTATAATCAAATTAGCTGTGAATTATCATCTTTTCTTTGACTTGATCTACTACTTGTTGTAATTGGTCGTAAAACACTTCCCTTGTTGTTTGAGGCTTATTATTTTCTGAGCCGTATACTCCGATAATGTTCAGGTTTTCCTTCCCCATTCTTATCTTTGATGTTACTATTCTTTCTGATATGTATTGACACTCTTTGATGTAATTTTGATACCTTTGGTGTATTAGTAAGGCTACACCTTCTTTGGCCCTGTTTTCTTTTGCTACTCCACTGTAGATAGTATGTATTCACCTAATTTTGATTGACCTTTTCCTTTATTTTTTGTTTGCTGTGGAGCACAAATGTCTATTTCTTTCTCTTTCAACACTTGGGTTATTTCTTGGTCCCTTGAGTTGAGTGATCTGATATTCCAAGTAATTCTCATCTGGGTTTTGGATGTTTTTCGCTTGCTCTTATTTCTTGCCGTAGTCGTCTTCATAGTATCAATCCAGTTCCGAGACTGTACATTGTTTCTTTGACCAGTATTTGATTTTACGATTGGTAGGTTGCTAACCAATAAATATAAATAATTAAATTTCATATTCAAATACTGCAAAATATTTGGTTATTACTCTGAGCTCATGTAAAGAAGAAAAGAAAATAATAACTCTGATTGAAATTAAAAAAAAATGTACTGGATGATTGACCAAAACTCTACGCTGTTTCTATATAATAAATTATTATTATATAAGCAAATACTGAAACAATAGTATTATTATAAAAACAGTATAAGTATTTAGAACGAAAATGTCACTAATCAACAGAAAATATTTCTATTCATATAAAAATTTAATAAAATTATAGGTACTTACTGCGTATTTATATAAAATTTCCTATTTTAAATACAATAAACATACTGGTTTGCCAAAAGTCGGAATAAGCCTAATAATGTTATTCAACTTTATTCATCCTCCTCCGAGGGTTTTACCTACCTGGCGAGAATTCAGAAGCTACCGATAAGGATAGCCTGTGCTGACGGAGAGAAAATTGCATTTAGCAGAAATTTGAAATTTTTTAAGAGTTTATATCAAATAGCTGCTTTGTGTTGCACTTTATGTTAAAAATAAAAACAGATTCGGAAAGTGGGTCAAATTCTGTAGTGCCCTATTTCAAACAAAAAAATTTTTACGTTTATTTTAACCAAAAATATTTGAAAAAAAAATATTGTTTAAACAATTTATTAATTTACAACCAATAGTGCACTAGAACTCTTTTAGACCTTCCATATAAAAAAGAATCATCTCAATATCTGCCATAGTTTTTGCGTTATTTGATATAAACTTTTACATTGGAATTTACCTATGCACAGAATCGCGAGGATCGGCCTTAAGATTTATCACGTACAGATTTTTTTTATACACAGATTGAATAAATAGGCATTAGATTTAGAAATGTGACCCAAGGTTTTATCATCTGGTGATATAAATATGTTGATAAAATAGTAAATAATTTTTAATCTCTTTACCGCTGTTGCTGATACGCCCATTGCCATATCCGCAAATAGGTATGCGGGAGGGCTCTCTCACCGTTTGCAAATTTGATTGGAACATACCGACTATCACGAAGTTCTCAAAGTACGAAGAGGTCGTACTCATCAAAAGAGGCTAAAGTAGAATATTTTAGATTAGAGCTTTGTTAAACTTTTTCGGTTCCAGGCGGGTCCTTTTTGATAACTTTGGTAACACAGTCGTATAAGCTCTTTACATCAACTTTCTGAAAAAACCTAACTCAAAAGGTTCTATCTTTTCTTACGGTTCCAACTACAAGAGTCTCGTTACTTACCTAGAATCTTTCTATGTTCTGGTATCTTCCTAGAAATGGAAACAGCCTGGCATTCTTTTAGGAAAGTTGTCATTTTTAAGTAGGAGCTATCCCATCTTTTTTAAGAAGCTTGTTAAATATTGAGAAGAAGAAAAGGACTCTGGGCAGGACAGTCTTTGAGTAAAGACGCTCGCTTATCTTACCGTTCTCTGTGAATTTTTTCTTTAAGTGTGTAAAAAAGTGTGTTTAAATTTTTGAAATATCTTAATCTGATTCCATATTAGATTAAATATTGTTATAAAGTACCTTCTTTTTGATTAACTTCACTGCTTGATACTAGTAAAGTATAGTAGAATCAGTGAAATAGTGCAGCAGTCATCGAGATTTATTGTAAGTTATCGTAATTATATTACTTAATCCTGGATGAATCTGCGTTAACCATTTCTTCAACTATAGTTAAGGTTAACTACCGATTTATCAACTCAATTAAACGAACATTTAATTCTTTCATACGAACTTTTAATCAGTTATTAAGAACTTCTCACAAATATTAATGAATAGTCAATATTCAGTAAGAACAGTTAATTAAACTAAAACAGTGTAAAAGTGTAAAGTCTAAAAAAAGTCTAAAAAAAAGTGTAAAAAGTAATAGAATTTGACAGAAAACGAACTAAATACGACATCGATTTGAAGGTTTATGTTTGCTATGTGTATGATATGTGTTGTTTTTCACTTGAAGACGTCTTAAGACAGTGTTTCCTAGCACCACGACACCGTTCAGTGGTATTCGACCATCTACAACAAAATCGATACGTACACGGTATGTGCATTTTCTGAAAAAAGTAATTGACACCCACCTTGATGATATCCGTAGCGGCGTAGTAGTTCTCCGATATGATGGCACCGTTCTGGGGCAGCGTGCCGTTCTGAACGTCGTAAGTGGGTGGCGGGCGAGAGGCGGGCGGCGGCGGCGGCGTCATGTTGTAGAATGCAGCTGCCGGAGGCGGTTGCGTCGAATATTTCATTTCCTCCGGAAAACTGTTGACACTCGTGAAATCTGAAAAAAGAAGAAGACATGAGGTTATGCTGGCCTTAAATTAAATGAGTTATAGGGCAACGGTTTTAGAATGTCATAGGACGTTATTCGTAGCTGGGAACGGAATTTATTATAAGGAAAATGGTCGATTTAACAGGTATTAGTCTTTTTCTTTCATGGAGATATCTATAAATTCTTGCATTGTAAGTTAACCCTTCATTTGTTGATGTCATTTTTGGATGTTAATAAACCAATATATAGTACATTCAACCAACTTACACATTTAAACGATTTAATGAAATTCGCAGAAAACCTTTTGTTATAATAAAAAAGTAAACTGCACTGGACTTCTCTATAATCTTTTTAATTACTTACTTTGTTTAGAATATTTTCCCCCTTATTATCAGTTAGAGTTAATTTGTATAAAATTGTCATCGAATGTCATAGTCTGAGAACTAGTACGCATACCGATGCGCATCGCCCCGTCTTGGATTTTCTTATTGGCTAGTTAACCTGAAAATATCATATATAAATAGTTAGACACTTATAAATATCGGTGATTTTCAGGCTAGCCAGGTCAGTCCTTCTCGGGCTCCCCTAGAGCATAGCACTCTAGGGGCTCTGATTACTGTTTTCCCAGATTCTGTGGCTGAATTTCGTTCTACCGTAACAGTTATTTTATTTAAACCCTAGAAGTGGTTAATTCTACCTTTGTCAAGGTTTTGTTATTCTATCTTTGTCAAGGCAAGGTAATATCAAGAGCGCGTACTTTGTGGGTTTTAAGAGTTGTACACCCCTTATTTTGTAACGAGTCCGTTACTTTAATAATCCTTAAATATTTTTAAATCAAATTTTTAAAATCAAATCCTCTTAATGATTATCTAAATTCTTAAAATTCAAGTTGGTATTAAACAGCGACACCAAGCGTTCAGGTTTGCAACCATAGTTTAGCTGGTTTAAAGCTAGCGACCACCGATGACTTCTGTTTCGACGTTCCTGAAAGGCACTTAAGTTTAAAGGTAGGAGAGAGAGGCGGCTTACAAAAGTTTTTTTTTGAAGTTTAAAGTTTTATTTATGGAGAAGAAGTAATAGAGAAGTTTTAGTTTGGGGTTTTTTTAGAAGTATCCGGTTTGTTTTAAAGCCACCTTGATCTGGTAAGTTTATAAAATTATCAATAAAACGGAAATAATAAAACCCATCAGCCATTTTGAGATCCTGTATTGTCACGTTTCAGTTGATTCGACATTTCATTATTTCATTAAGAAATATTCAACATCTAAATCGAAAGTGTTAATTGATATAAAATTATATTTATTTTAATTTTACGTCCCGGCCTTAAAAACATAGGTAATTATCTATCGTTAAAATTGCTATTAAGAATATCGTTAAAAATAATCTGTCTTATACTGTTCTTTATATTATAAAATATATTATTATCCATATCATGCTTTTCGTTAAAATTGTCGATATAATTAATCCATTTTACTTGAAATATTCTCAAACCATACGACGACGGTCACATTATCTACAAAACCAAGTTTTTTGCTCTCACACTTCATAAGTAACCTTTATAAAACCTTTCAATGTTCATAAACCTTGTGTTTTTCCCCACTCTGTCTCAATAATAAGAAAGAACTCTAAAACAAATGTTTTTTAGCCTACCTTTGGAAGTCAAACAGAAGTCCGGGGAAGAATTTTTTTGCTTTTGTTGTTTTTTGGAATAATTTTAAAGAAGAAGGATTAAGTTGAAACCCAGTCCGGTTACACCTGGTTCCAGGCCTGTTTTTTTTCTTGCCGTAGCTGCTCCCCAGAGGTCCAGATCTAACCTTCTGATTGCCGAACAATTTTTAAGAAGTCAGCGGTAATTATCTCCCTTTAAAATATAGTAAACCTGGATCGAGTTTGTTTATTAGCTTTAATTTTTTTATATATAATATTTTTTGTTTTGAACGTTTAATCATACTTTTTTTTGCTTAATAATATAAAGAAACCATCTTTTTTTTCCTGAAATAATACTTAATTATAGTTAGAGACTAAGTAGGTCAAGGTCTTAAATAATCCCTGTTAACTCATTTGTATGGTTTCATGTGTACACATTTAATCAGAGAGTTATTTTTTTTAAGATTTTATTATTATATATTTAAACGTTTGGACATTTATCTCGTCAAGATAGTGTCCTTATTACTTGTTACAATTACATTCAATTGAAAGCCAAAATACAGAGTTGCATCTCTGAGGCAAGCAAATTACCTTTTTAGGTCAATCATTACCATTTTTTCCCATATTTTATTATTTGTAAATTTAGATCATCAAGGATCGGTTGGGTATAACCAGGGCATTTATTTTTTGTATATAATTAAGCTGACTGTACATAATTGGTGGTGGGTATTTTAGGATAAATTTATATTGTATATATTTGGCTAGGGATTAAAGTTTTGGTGAAAATTAAATATTTCAATTTATACCTATATCCTTTTTTTTATTTCAGCACATAGCTTTACAAGATACCTTGGAAAGTTTATGTAAATACTTTCCTGGCGCCCACTCACATTTTGGAGCAACTTCTATAATCACTTTTATTTATCTTAGTTATATTCCTATAGTTTTTTTTCATAACCTTGTCATTCATTTTCTTATTCTACGGTCTCTGTAGGGCATGCAAATTGGCCGAATCCTCCTTTGAGTGTCAAGTAGTCACTCTTCGGCAACTTCTGCTAGCCAGCTTTATATTATATGTTATGTTTTACTTTACCCCCAACTACTTGTGTTTCATTGCATACACACTTTTGTTATATTCCTACACATTTTTGTTACAATTTTCCGCAAACAGACGACATGGCGCCCAACTAGCTTTCGAGCCCACGACCCACCTGCACGGAAGACACACAGATGAATCTACCCTGTGCTGGATTCAGAAACACAGCGCAAAGAAGCAACGGATGTTACCACACCAAGCTAATAGGCCGACATCGAGGCCTTCAGTGTGCTGACACCTTCGACGAGCCGGCCTTCTTCGAAGTTAGAAGTCCCAGTTGCCAACGGAAATCACGGAATTGGTCCAGTCATTGCCTCCCTACCGATCGCAACCATGCAGGCTTAAGCGAACTGGCCTATGAAACCTCGTTTGATATGACATGGGTTTCGGACGGTCTAGAAGAAGACGAACCCGCCGAAGGAGACTACATCGACTCAGGATGGACTTGCAGATGCTGTCATCAACACCGATCTCCCCTGTGTAGTGTTTTTTGTGCAGTGTTGCGACAACTAAGAACATTTTCTTATTTTTATATGTTTATATACGTAAGTACTTTTGTTTCACATATTTGATGGATTCGACCGTTACTCGATGGAAATTAATTTTCTTCTTCTTCTTCATGTGCCTTGTCCATTCCGAACATTGGTAATCAAATTAATTTTATGTAATAATAAAACAATGAAAACTTTGTTTTTAAACTTCAACAAAATTTATTTTAAACTATTATCACTACAGCTGTTTCGGCTGATTGCCTTTCTCAAGTGATCTGTTTTTGGCATGCGTTTACACTTTATAGTCTAATGAAACAGGTTGAGGAGGGGAGAACTGTTTGTTTTAAGTTGGTCATTCAGAATTATATCTGTGTTTTTTAATTTGTTGATTTCCATACATTCTACCAAAGATAGCCTAAGGCCTTTATTTTGAATTTGAAGAATTTTAAATTCGTCATTAAAAGAATCATTATAATCTAGAAGGTATAGTGCGTATGTAGAATCTATTTTTCTATTATTGAAAGCCCTTTTATGTTCTGCTATTCGTTTATTAAAGTTTCTACCGGTTTGACCGATGTAAGTTTTTGGGCAGTCGCCATATTTAAGTTTGTACACACCACTGTGTAAGTGTTTTTTATTTTGGCTCTTTATATAATATAATATATAATACTCCCGAAGTATTTTTTAACAAAAATTAAAAGTGATATTTTAATACTTTGTATATCTACTTTGAATATAAATTATCCTTAGCACGATAGTATTTATTTAAAAAAAAATTATTAAACACATAGGTGAAAGAAATTTGCATTAAATAACATTATGCAAGAATACTATTTATTAAAAAAAAAAAAATGTAACAAAATATACAAAACTATGAACAACGGGTTAATGACACATTTTTTTTATTTTATACCTAAAATTTAGCAAAATATTAAACATAATAGAGAACAAAGAAATATTTTCTGCGAATTCCGTTAATCTTTTAGAGTTGTAAGTTGGTTGTATGTACTGTACATTCAGACAAAGCATTAAAATTCACGAAAACTTAATTAGGATGTTGACGAAAAGAGTACATTATAATAATGTCCAATTGTGATGCCAAATTAGATACAAAATCCGAATAAAAACAAAAAATGTATAAACGAATTTGGATATGAAGTAAAAAATGTGACAAACAGTAAAAAAAACATTATAAACTGGTGAACTTCTACTTAATACATACAGATTATATAGTTTTTTGATATAGATACTTTCTAATTGTGCTAAAATAACCCTGTCAATGAGTATACATAATATTTCGCCACTTACTGGACAAATTAACTCTATTTTTGAAATTCCACGCAAAACACCACAAGTGCGACTTCGTAGCGTCTCTAGTGGTCTTATTAACTCACAGAAAAAAACACAGGAATATTCATAAGACATTTCTGAGAGTGTCGAGATGTTGGACGTGCTGTCGTTTACCTGGAGCTCTACAGGTCTCGACATTTACATTTGAAACGTCTGCTTTCTTCCTCTCTTCGCTTAATTAACAACTTCAGAAATCTCGTTTTGTAGAAATTTTCCTAGGTAGATAGGAAAGTGAGCAGATCCGGAACAAAAGAGTTGTACGAAGTCTCGAAAATAGAATAAGAAATAAAAATGTTAAAACAAAAACTACACAAGAAAGCCCTGAAATTAGTATTTCCACCACCAGAGAAAAAACCCAGTACCTTCTGCTCGATTACATATACAGGAAAAATAACAACAAAAATTGCCAAACACATAAAAAAGAAAGGAATAACACCAGCTTTCCGAACAAATAACAACCTAGGCAAATATATTAAAAATAACAAGAGCCAAAATAAAAAACACTTAAATAGTGGTGTATACAAACTCCAATGTGGCGACTGCCCAAAAACTTACATCGGTCAAACTGGTAGAAACTTTGATAAACGAATAGCAGAACATAAAAGGGCTTTCAAGAATAGAAAAACAGATTCGACATACGCACTTCACCTTCTAGATCATAATCATTCTTTTAATGACAAATTTAAAATTCTTCACATTCAAAATAAAGGCCTTAAGCTATCTTTGTTAGAATCTATGGAAATCAACAAATTAAAAAACACAGATATAATTCTGAATGACCAACTTGAGACAAACAGTTCTCCCCTCCTCAACCTATTTCATTAGAGACTATAAATTTGTAAACCCAAGCCAAAATAGATCACTTGAGAAAGGCAATCAGCCGAAACAGCTGTAGTGATAATATTTAAAATAAATTTTGTGGAAGTTTGAAAACAAAGTTTTCAGTGTTTTATTGTTACATAAAATGAATTTCCATCAAGTAACGGTCGAATCCATCAATTATTTAATAAGAAATACATTTAGATGGTATTTGATTGTAGTTTTACATATGTTTATTATATTTTATAAGGAGTCATTGAAAAAATTAATTAAGGGAAGCCTTGAAATAAGTCTTCCTACTTTTGGATGAATACTCTATCCTACAGAGGAAATTCAAAATAAATATAAACATAAACTATTTTTTAGTTATAAGTTGCTTCAAAACACTCACTGATTTTGGTTGTTTGAACGTTTTCTAAAAGTTTTTCTTGGGAAGTTCTTCCCTTTGCTTGATGTTTCTGAGACAGACGTTTTGCTGCTTTGTGGTATGCAGTCTGCCGAAACTTGACCTCGCAAACAGTTTTTTTGAACATCTCCTACATTCATATGTGGTGATATTCTTAAATCCACAACCATGACAAAACTTTCTCTTGGGTTTATTGCATACTTGAAAAGTATGGCCTTTCATGTAGCAGTTCCAAAATGTAGCAGACGAAGAAAGAGACTCAATAGAAAATTTGCTGCGAGATGAAATAGTAGGAGCAGATTCTGAACTGATTCCACATCCTGGAAAGCAAGAGCCTTGACATGGTCAGGAAGACTATTAATGATTTCATCCACATTTTCAAATTCAGGAATTGATTAAGAATACCGGAGCATCAAAGACTTCCTATAAGAAGTATATGCAGAGACTGGTTGTCTAAAGTACTGTTCTGTGGAACGTATTTGTTCCCACAAATTTCTTTCATAGTTATGTGGTCAATGAGTTTCCTTTAAGGAAGCAACTAGTTCAGACCATAAATTAAAACATTTTTTTGTGAAATTATTATGCTACCAAAAAAACGCAGCACCTTCAAATAAATCTGCAGAGATGAATAAATCTTCATCAGAGCAGTTTTAAGAAAACTTTAAAGTTTCTATTTGTTCCAGAAATGGAATTAGAGGTTCTTTACCAGAAAAATTTTAAGACCCCATTTATAAACAGGAACAGACTTAATAGGAGATATTGAAGAAAGAGAATACTTCAGGTTTACTCTATCAGGAGTAGAAGCAACAAGTTGGTCTACAATATCAGGTTGGTCTACAATATCAGACAAAGTATCCTCTAATTTTAACAAATCATATCACATCAACGCGGATAACATTTTTCACTTTTTCTTGGAAGGTGATAAAGTCTCTCCAGAGGAAAGGAAAAATCTAAGTTACAGTTAATCGATCTGAGACAGGGAAAACACCATTATGAGGTCTTACTGACAGAGGATAGACGTAAATTCCAAGAAATCGAAATGGAAGAAATATCCGAACAAACACAAATATTTGACATAACAACCGGAGAGTTAAGTGATCATCATCATCCAGCCGAATTTTTTCACATCCATTGTTGGATATAGGCCTCCTCCAAACGTCTCCAGTTCTCTCTATCTCTAGCTGCTGCAATCCAGTTTGTTTCTATTCTCCGAAGGTCGTCGGTCCATCGGGTCGGTGGTCTGCCTCGACTTCGCTTGTCGGCTCTTGGTCTCCACTCCAATAATCTCTTCTTGCTAAGAGTTAAGTGATGCTCTCAAAAATCAAAAAACAGTAAATCAGCGGGACCTGGAAACATCTCAATTGAGTTGGTAAAGTATGAATCAAAAATATTATATAAGACGTTGGATCAACTATTTAACAAATGCTTAAAAGGACAAAATATCCCTGATGATTGGAATGTTGGATACATCAGCTCAATATTCAAGGTAAGGGATTTATTTATTTATCGTATGGCATACAATATGAACACACAATTAAAAAATCAATATAAAAACGTTACATGAAGTATTACAAACGAACATACAAACGGGGTGTAAAGCTAGTTCGCGTCCGTAGTAGAATACTACACGTGCACCCTGGGTAATGCTAAATGAACTAGCGCAATAGGCAGCCAGACAATCTATTATTTCTAGATCTCCTGGCAAGAACACATCACGAATATAAGGTAAGGGAATAACTATAAAATGCAAGAAGTGTGGTTAAAGAAGGAAACTTTATATCTGAATCATTTCCAATAACAAAGGGGCGTAAACAAGGATCTTGTCTATCTCCGACCTTATTTAAAATATAAATATATTCAATCATCGCTGTAGCAGTGGAGGAAAAAAGTATCCAGAATGGGAAGATATAGGCGGTGGTAAATGTCTAACAACTTAATTTTTTCGCAGATGATCAGATAGTCGCAGCGAATGATGACGAAGATATGGACTACATGTTTAAAAACTTAAGAAAGAATATAAAAACATAAATCTGTCAAAACAGGGTATCTTAAAATAGGAAATGATGAAGAAGATCCAGAGTTAGAAATTAGAAACATAAAAACATGCAATGAATGTAAATATCTCGGATCTATAATATCTAAAGAAATCACTACCAAAGAGACATAGATAAAACAAAGATATTAGACAAGATACGAAATTGACAATCTATCGAACCTTTGTAGAGCCTATTATGACTTATGGGGCAGAAGTTTGGCAGCTCACTAAAAAAGATAGAAAAAGAGAAGTAGTAGAAACGAGTTTTCTAAAGAGAGCATATAGTGTATACAAAAAAGATCATATCACTATTTAAATGGGAATAAGCCACAATTAAAGGTTAAAAAAGGTTCATTAAAGTTTCAATTTCCACTTTGAAAATCGTTCTCAAAATACAAACATGGAATAAATGAAGATATATGGCCAAATAAAGCTTTAAATTACATACCACAACAAAAAAGAAAAATAAGAAGGCCTTCAGTTGCCTGGATAGAAAATGTACGGCACATAATGAGAGATAGAGCCACCAAAGAAGATGAATGGATCAGCAGAAAACGATGGCGGTCGAAATGCGAGAAGCAGCACAATAATGTTAGTACAGTAGACTCTCGATTATCCGAGCCTTGGTTATCCGAGCCCCTCGGTTAACCGAGGCAAAATTTTGCCTGGGGTCTACTTTTATAGCCGTACTTGTTGAATTACAATATCGAGTAATAAAAAAAGGGTCGCTGGTCACAAGTTATATCGGCAACTGTTATATGGGCAATCCATTGAAAATTGTGGATTGGGCAGTCCGATAAGTGGTCCAATACTCCAAGCAAAAGCTATCGAATTCTAGAAGAAGTTTATGGATGGAGGAGAAAACTTTTGTGCTAGTGAAGGATGGATTGACTTATGGAAAAAGAAATATGGCATCCGACAATTGAATATTTGTGGCGAAAAACTTTCTGCTGACTCTGGAACTGAAATTGGAACATTTTATTTAAAATTACAAGACATTATCCTTAAAGATGGACTAACTTCAGACCAAATATTTAACTGTGATGAGACAGGCCTTAACTTTAAAATGATTCCATCGAAAACACTAGCTGCTAAAAATGAAGGAACTGCACCAGGTTACAAAAATAGCAAAGAGAGAGTCACAATCATGATTTGCAACAATGCTTTTAGTTCATTAAAATGAAAACCTCTTTTAATCGGAAAATCCAGAAATTCAAGAGCATTCAAAACCGTCCAAATAAATTGCTTATCTACAATCTATAGCAACCAACACAATGCATGAATGGACTGTAACACTTATAAGGACTGGTTTTTTAATGACTTTGTGCCAGTCATTCATGCCTACCTAATAAACAAAAATCTACCTCGGAAAGGTTTGTTGTTGTTGGACGATCCCACCCAGATGCGAGTGAATTGATTAGTGGTGACATACGAGCTGTGTTCCTTCCACCCAATGTGACGTCTCTCATCCAACCCCTAGACCAAGGCGTTATAGAAGCAATGAAGAGGAATTATCGGCGAAAGCTTCTTCAGGTACTGCTAACTAAGCTGGATAAAGGGCTGACTGTAATTGAGACATTGAAGAAAATCACGGTTAAAGATGTTTGCTATTGGATTGCATCTGCTTGGGACGATGTAAAAGTGTCCACTATTCAGAAGTCGTGGAAAAAATTATTTAAGATAAACAACAAAACACAAGACGTTCAAAATGAAACTGATGACTGTGAAGTTGATTATATAACCAACCTAGCCAATCAATTACCAGTAGAACAACCAATCGGAAACCAAGACATCATCGATTGGATGAATCTAGATGAAGAAATGGAACTGACAGATGATGTAATTGCCAATCTAGTTCTAAACGTCACTCATGAAGAAGATGAAGGAGATGCAGATGAGATAACTCAAAAAATTTCTCATTCCGATGGATTTAAGTCCCTTGAAGCAGCCCTCGCATACATCAAGCAACAAGAAGAATCGACACCATTAGACGTGATCAATTTTCAACGTTGGCGCAACATCGCCGCCTCAAAAAGAGGAATGAAGTTAAAACAAAATGAATCAAAGACTTTTTTAAACAATAACATTTATAAGGTAAATTGTTTTATCTTTTATACTACTTTTATATTAGTTTTTAATTATTAAAATAAACACATTAATCATTATTTGCGTAGGTACACATTTTTTTATCAGTACATATAACCAATCTATGTTAACCGAGTTTTTTCGGTATCCGAGATAGTCCCGGTCCCAATTACCTCGGATAATCGAGAGTCTACTATACATAATTATTTATACCAACAGAAAAAAAATGTAGCGTACGTTAACAAATATATGAATATTGTTTAGGAACTGTTGCGATTGGATTGTTTTCAGTCCGATCCTGCATTAGCGTTCAAGGCAAACTAACACGTCCAGAGGGAAATAAGAAAAGGACAATATTAATGGAACTAGGAAAGTATAAAAGATATTATTTGAAATGCAATACGGAACTTCAAGGAAAATCTACGACTTTACGGAAAATTTTAAGTTTGTTACTAGAGAGTAAAGTGCGATACTTGTTAGCATAGAGAAAAGGAAATTATACATTGAAATTTACAATAAGTAAAGTATTTTACTTAAATATTCGTTAAGCTGAGAAACCTGCTGTGCACCAAAGATCTAACAAATTTGGTACAATCATAAGTAGACTTAGGAGTATATCGTCGTTCAGATGTCAAAATCTTGTATCTCAAAATTAGTGTATTTTGGGAAATCACCTAAAACTTCCCATAGTAGAAAATATAACTTTTAAAGTTATTTTTTTTTTTGAAATGTGGGTAGTTCCACGAAATGAATTATTTGTGATAGTGATTAAACTCGAAAAAAATAGAGTTAGATTTTTTTGGAAAAAAATCGTGAGATACGAGTTTTTAAAATTTAAATAGTATTTAATTTCAGGTCTTACGAGGTTTTGGTAGCATATTTTCGGCCCTCTTACTCCTTTTTACACGCAAAGAACAATATTACAGAAGAAAAATAAAATGTTTATTCTTAAATAAGAAATAAAACAAACATGTTACATAAGTACTCTGATATAAAATTAAATAACACAACTATTTTCCATATTTTGAAAACAAAAAATTAGTGCTTCAACGAGTCATAAAAACCATGATAATCTGGGTGAATAACAGTCTTAAGAGACTGCAGGTGATTAAATTTGTCTTCTGTAATGGGCAAATGGTCATTATACATTTTTCTTAGGATTCCTGCATTATTCGTGTTTTTGCGAACTGGTAAAAACTGCGACTCCTCCTCAAAGTTTAGTTTGAATTGGACAGGCAAATCTCTGAAATATCTGAGAGCCCTCAGATTATTCACGCATGCATCTCCCACTTTTTTTCCTGAACGAATGGATGAATAATACTTAATTTCGAAATAGTCATTAAAAAATTGGTGATCAATGTATTTAACTTTGTATGGATTTTGGAAATTTTTACGGGCCTCTTTAATTATTTCCACATAATTGGATGGTGAGTAAATGCATTTATTTTTTTCTTTCTTTCGATGGTGGAGTGCACACTATCGCACACCTTTAACTAAATATTTCTGTATAATTACCATATCATTTCGTTGCAGAAATGCTGAAGTGCATTAGCCAATGTTACGTTGCGATTTTGTGCAGAACATCTATCGCTATAAAAAATTTTTGGTTTGTCCTTTTCTTGGGCATCTAACTCTTCATTTAAAAAATCAATTATACATATGTAAAGGAGTTGGCATCCGTTTTGCCCTCTCCCTAATGCCATACATACACAAATATCTTTCGTTGATGCCAATCCATCTCAGACCACAACTCATCAAAAATTTTCCTTCGTTGATCATCAGTTATCATTGAACATTTCCTTTTTTCTTTTGCTGCTAAACACTTTGCTAAAATACTTCTTGGTTTCATTTCCCGGGAGTTTCTCTTTATGGTAACTATAGATCCATCTTTCTCCTTCTTTTTTGCTCTATATTCTTTACCACGCATTCTTAAACATTTTTGTTCATTTCTTTCCCAAGTAGAAGAATCTGCTTTGCCTTTTTTGCTACGCCTTCTCTTCTCATTTTTTTCTTCTCGAAGAGCGTTTACTTCTTTAGGCGTCGCTTTAATTTTTTTGCATCTGGCGACATTTACAGCTTTATCTTCAGAATCCGACGAACTATTTGGATGACAACTTGACTCTGATCCTTCGAAAGGTTCTTCAAATTCAATATCGGTGTTATAGTGTCGATTTTCTGCAGCTTCACTGATATTTTCTATATTCAAAGTTAGATCCCTACTTACATTCTCCATCTGAGTACTGTCCTTGACATCAACATTCATACTATCTTCTATATTAATACTAGCCAAACATCTGCTTTGGTTGTCATTTTTTAAATGAGATCCTGTTTGAATAGCAGTACTCTTTGGATTAAAAATAGTACAGGAATGTACTTGAATGTTTTGTGAACAACCTGATGAAAAAGCAGTGTGCTGGAAACTCAAGGATTCTTCTCGAAAGGTCTCATAAACTTGTTCAAAGCCTGTATTTGCTTTTTTCCAATCTTCTACATGACAGCTCTTAAGTTCTGCGACTTTTATCTCTTCTTCTGCGATCTCTTTAGAATGTAAATTTTGATTGGTAGTACTTTCATTCTGCTCAATATCAGAATCCGCTTTTAGACTTTCTAGTGCTGATTTGACCATTCTTAAAGCCCGGCTTGCCTAAAAATAAAACAAAAAAATACTTATTTTGTTTCCAAAGAAACCTCGTAAATCAACATTGTAAATACTTGATTATATTTTGGTAGGTAACGAAACCTCGTATCACAATATTTTTCACTTAAAAATTTAGTGTAATACATTATTTTGGAAATTCTTGTACCAACTGACAAGTTTTTGCTTTTCCTTAATTGATTTATATAATTTGTTTCAGTTGATCACTTGAAATATAATAATTGAGTCATCATAACCTCAAATTTTTTGGAACAATAATAGTTATATTTCTGTTTAACGTAAAACAATGCGTCTACGTGTTATTAAAACAAAGTATTAAGATGTTTTCACTTACCATAGCTTCTAATAAACAGTTATAATTCTTTTAAACCTATATAACTGCACAAAACTGTTCAGTATTTAACAATTTTTCAGACACGTGTTGACTTACGTGGTTTCGTGCGCAACATGTGAGATACAAGGTTTCTAAATTCGAGTGACGGAGGTGCAATTTTACATGCTTTGTAATAAGAGGTTTCTCAATCGATGCGGCTCGATTTCCTAATACAGGCCACACAAAAAACGAAAAACCATCGAAAATTGAGATACGGGTTTTGACATCTTAGCGACGATATGTAGCATATTTTATGTAAATATCTGAGGATTTTACATATTATTTATCAAATTGCATAAAATGCATAAAAGCCAATTTATTTCCAATTGCGAATTTTAAATAATATTTATCTAACCATAGATAATGGCATGACTAAGTAATTGAAAATTCCAATGTTCATTTTGTTAAAATATTTTAGTCTTCAATATTATGCCAATATTAATGCCAAGGTGGGTCAAAGTAAGGTAGGAGAACAAGTAGAAAACTATGGACTTAGAAACAGAAATGACAGAGGAGATCGATTGATTCAATTTTGCCAAAACAAAGACTTCGTAATAACAAACACCTTTGTCAAATTACCTCCTCGACGGTTATATACATGGACACTCCAAAACATACCAAAGAAAAAATAGTGAGAAATGAAATAGACGACATTATGATAGCAAGGAGGTGTCCTAATGCTGTTAAATGTACTAAGACTTACCCAGGAGCTGATATAGGCTCGGCTCATAATCCGGTAGTTACTTTGATAGAAGCGAGACTAAAAAATATTAGAAAACCACACAGAAAGGCACTAGATTTAAATAAACTTAGAAACCAAAATATACGACAAGAAACAGGAGAAAATATGAATGAAAACCTCCATTCAGTGCAGCATCAAATTAACTATACAAATAACGTTAACCAAAAATTAAAATGCATAAATACAGCTATACAAACAGCAGGAAAGAAACATCTTACAAAAACAACAACAAAGAATGAGGGCTGGATGACACAAGATATACTAGACTTGATGGAACAAAGAAAGATAAAGAATTACCTAGACAAATACAAGGAAATAAACAAACATATAAAAAAGAGAATAGAAGAAGCCAAAGAGGCGTGGATTAAAGAACAGTGTGAAGAAATGGAAACTTATGAGAAAAATTACGATGCTTTCAATATGCACAAAAAAGTAAAAGAGATAACAGGAAGCATAAAGAAATGCCAAATAGGTATACTTAAAGACAAATTTGGAAAACTTATTGCAGATCTAGAAAATAAAATAAAAAGATGGACAGAATACCTAAATGAATTATTTGAAGACGATAAAAACAACTTAACTCAAATAATCAATGTAACTGGGCCAGACATATTGAAAGAAGAACTAGAATACGCAATAAGAAACGCTAAAAATGGAAAAGCAAATGGACTTGATGAAATTCCTACAGAACCGTTGAAGCTTTTGAATGATAAATACGTAACCATAATATTACATCTATTCAATACAATATACAGTACTGGTATAATACCTCAAGAATGGTTGCTATCTACGTTTGTCACCATATCGAAGAAAACTAAGGCAATGCAATGTTCAAATCATCGAACAATCTCCTTGATGAATCACCTGCTTAAAATATTTCTTAGAGTCATCCACAACAGAATCTATCAAAAGTTAGATATCGATATTAACGATACATAGATGGGATTCAGAAAAGGATTAGGTACAAGAGAAGCTCTATTTACCTTAAACGTCCTAACACAGAAATGTCTAGATGTTAACCAAGAGGTACACGCCTACTTTATAGACTTTAAAAAGGCCTTTGACAAAGTACGCCACAATAAACTCAAAGAAATCCTAGAGGGTAATAACATTGACACCAGAGACATACAAATAGTATTAAATCTGTACTGGAATCAGCAAGTTAATATAAAAATAGAAGATCAAACATCGGACGAAATAGGAATACGTAGAGTAGTACAACAGGGTTGTATATTGTCGCCGCTCTTGTTTAATACCTACAGCGAATAAATATGCCAATAAGCTCTCTCACATGCAAACGAAGGGATAATAGTCAATGGAGAAGTTATCAATAATATTGGATATGCTGACAATACTGTGATAATGGCAAGAACAGCGGAAGATCTACAACATCTAGTTGAAAGTATGAATGAGATATGTAATAACTACAGCATAAGGATAAACATCTAAAAAACCAAATGTATGAGCTTCAGTAAAAATCCAATACATGACACTAGTATCGCAATAGACGGTACCCAACTCGAAAAAGTAAGCGAATACAAATACGTGGCAACCCTCAGCAATGAAACAGGCGACCAAAATCACGAGATAAAAAGACGTATGAAAATTGCCAGGTCTACCTTTATAAAAATGAAAAAATTATTTTGTAATCGTGATATTAGTATTCATCTACGAACTAGAATGTTAAAATGCCTATGTATTAAGTACTTTGCTTTACGGTGTTGAGGCATGGTATGGTTGAGCATAAACAGAGGTATCTTAAAAATCTTGAAAGCTTTGAGATGTGGCTTTGAGATACTGCCGTATACTAAAATTTAGTTGGGTGAATAAAATTACAAATGAAGAGGAAATACACAGAATAATTAACGATCCAGAAGTTATACTGAATATAAAAAGAGAAAATTTGAATACTTAGGTCACCTGATGAGAGGACACAAGTACACGCTCCTACAAAACCTAATGAAAAGAAAAATCCAAGGACGCAGAAAGCCAGACCGTAGACGAATGTCCTGGATGAGAAATTTAAGAGAATAGTTTGGCTGTACCACTAACGAATTATTCAAAACAGCAGTAAATAAAATTAGAATCGCGCTAATCATATCCAATCTCCGATAGGAGAGGCACTCAAAGAAGAAGAATGTGTCTGTTTGATCTAAAGAAGTAGAAGAAGATACCTTCCATAGAGGTATTAATTGAGGTAAAAATTGCTTATAAAGAGGAGGACGAAGAAGAAGACTAAGACAAGGACATGGCCAGACTGATAAAATTGTAGGTAAATAGACAATTCACAAAAAGAAATGATGGGCCAGTCCAGCAAACATTGTAATTGCACAAAATATAAACGTAACAAATGAAAAAGAGATCTCACTGAAGAAAATATATACATGACAAAAAAATGGCGAATGCGTATGATAAATGGCAAACAGAATATGTCGTGTAAACCTATGGATACGTAAAATAATAACTGAAACAAAAAATGAATAGAGTCGCTCCGTGCGTGACCATGGTAGGGATACATTGAAACGATGCCAGCGTGCGTAGCGGCGAAATATGACAAAATGGGAATATTGGACAAAATATTTTTACGCATAAATTTTATCAAAAATGCGTGCAAATACACGTTGCGTATTTAATTGTGCTAATAATAGCAAAAATGGTGATTGTAGTTTTCATAGGTTCCCAAAAATTACATATAAATTAGAAAAAAGAAAAAGATGAATTCGTGGTATTAATATGAAAAAGTAAATATCACATAGTTTCATTTTTATGCAATTGAAATAGAAAAAATTTAAATAATTTACCTTGAATGATATTTCATAAGGCTACAAGCTAAATGCTGATGACTATAGCTTTCATATCCTAACTTTTACTATTATTGTTTTTAATTATATGCTCTTTTGCGTGAAAAACTTGATTTGCCAGTACTAGATTTTTCCCTTTCTTTTCCGTTTGGAGTTGAAAAGGTATATTATGATGAATTTTGAGAAACCCAGTTTTTAATACTACATTTATTTTGTACATAAACTTTAAAATATAGCTAAAAAACTAATTTATTAATAATTGTCAATTTCACATGTATTTAACAATGTCAAACATATGTCATAAGTTTAACCTGAAAATTGGGATTCCCAAATTGTCAGATGAAGGCGGTAGGTGTCGCATCAGTCACGCACGGAGCGAATAGCCCAAATAGTATAAAGAAAATATAATTAACTACCTCATAAATATTCTGATGTTTTCCACTCCAATGATTTTATTTATAAAATATTTTTTGATACAGTCATTTTTACTTTATTGAAAATTTTTTATGCACATTTTTAATCGCGTCTGCGAAAATGAACCTATCCATAACATACCTGTTTATTTTAAGTAAAAAATCAGACGAGACGAAACAAAAAACAATGTTTTTATTGAAAAGAAAAGCATCCAAAAATCAGAGTTTGTTTTCGCACTCTTTGCTAAAATAACAATCTCGATCTGGCGTTTTTTTTTAACAATATTTATCCAATACAGTCGATTAAGTTTGGATTAGAATGCGCCAGATAAAAATTTAAGACGTAACGAAAAAACAACTTATAAATATCGAAAAAAAAAAAATGTTTTATACACAATTAGTAACAACTTTTTAAATAATAAGAAATTACCGGAAAAACGAAAATTTAAGTATAAAGGATGTCCTCGAACGTATAACAGTTGGGTTTCGAAGAATATTTAATATTCTAACGAAATCTACAGTACCCCGAAAACCTAATAGATGTTAGCGAAGAATAAATAAAAATCTTTGGTAACTAAGTATAGTATAAAAAATTCGCCAGCTATTTCATTTTTGAAAAATAAATCTTTGAAATTGGGCAGTACCTTCGTCTGGATATATATATTGTTCGTTTTCGCAACTAAAATGTTGAAACACATACAGGTCGCATCAATACTTCTTGGAGAAATTCATGTTCGGAGGAGTTACTTGGTTTTCTTGTTTAGCCTCTGGTAGATTTGAAACTGGAACTCGGTCACCTTCTGCTTGATGGTGAATGGCAAAGTCGTGTTCTCGAAAAATGTGTTTATTAAATGGGCAGATACCGCTCTTTGGAAATCCATTTATAGCGATTTCAGCTGTAGCGCATCTTACATAAAATCTTCCAAGCAATTCGCAAACTTGATAGCAGGTGACTACTTTTCCAAGGTTATTCCTTGGCTAATTTTCAATTTCCTGTGAGTAGGAAGTTGTAACACAAGATGCGGAGAAGATCGGAGTCGGCAACTGGAAAATTCAAGCAAGGGACAGAACAGAATGGCGTAAAAAACTTGAGAAGGTCGAGGCCCTCTAAGGGCTGTAGCACCAAGATGATGATGATGATGATGATAGTAAGTTTTAAGAGGCCCTATCAAAGCAAGATCTAGAGGCTGCATTTTGTGAGTAGAATGCGGCGGCAGACTAAGAATAACCACATGGTTTTGGCGCGCCAAATTTATCGAGTCAATGTTCCGCGTGTGGGAGAAGTGACCATCCAATATTATTACAACTGGATCAGCTTCTCCTGGTTTAACGTGGCTAATAAAAAGTAACCCATTGGTGAAAATGTGACTCTGAATCCAGCCAGACACATGGCAGGCAGCTATTGTCCCTGGTGGAGCGCCGTTGAGCAATTCTGCCCTTATATTTTTTCGGGAAAATATGACCATAGGGGGCACAAAACCACCAGCCGCATTCATACAGGTAACTACAGTCACTAGTGATCCTCTTTCTGCAGAAGTAACGGCCTATACCTGCTTTTTACCTTTTAAGGTGATTATTTTGGTATGCTTTGATTGTACAGACGTTATACATTTTTTTTCTTCTGTGAATCCTTTATTTCTGGCAGTTGATAAACTCTGTGGTCTCCTAAATATTAGTTCGGGATGCCTCTTTAAAAATGAATGCAACCATTTGTAACCTCCTTTTTCTTGAATAGTTGAAAACGGATGTTTTAAATTGTTAAGAATAGCTAATGGTTCTCGGAGAGATGCGAAGAAATCGAACAGTGCGAAAAAGTATACGACTATCACAATATGCATAAGAAGATAAAGGAACTCACAACAAAGAAAAGCTACAATATTTTATCGAAAGGGCTGTGCGATGATAATGGAAATCGGCAACTAGACCCCGACAAAATAGTTAGAATCTGGGAAACTTATGTGGAACAACTGTTTAATGATGACCGTCCCAGTGGGTATACACTGAGCAATGATGATACTGGCCCTTCTATTCTAAAATCAGAAGTGGCGAATGCTATAAAAGGTCTTAAAAATAACAAAAGACCAGGCAACGATAACGTATACGGGAAAGTATTGAAAATGCTGTGCAAAACAAACAGTCAATTTCTATACTCACTCGTCAGACTCTTTAACAATATTTATAACAGCGAGGAGTTTCCTGAAGACTGGCTAGAGTCAACTTTTGTTGTCATACCGAAAAAACCAAAAGCAAAGTCTTGTGATCAACATCGGATGATAAGTCTAATTAACCACATTTCGAAGGCATGCACCAAGGTTATTTAAAACAGAATAAGCAAAAAATGCAAGAATAACATTGGAGATTCGCAGTTTGGGTTTCGGAATTCTTTTGGGACAAGAGAAGCACTTTTTAGTCTACAGGTACTCATCCAACGCTGCAGAGATATGAATAAAGACGTGTACATATGCTTTATAGACTACGCAAAAGCATTCGATAACGTAAAGCACGAAAAGATAATTAAAGTTCTCCATAAGATCGGAGTCGACTACAGAGACATTCGAACAATAGCGAGTCTCTATTGGAGTCAAACAGCAGAGTGAAAGTAGGATCTACATTGACCAATAAAATTGAGATCAAGAAAGGGGTACGACAGGGCTGTATCTTGTCTCCTATTCTCTTTAATATATACTCAGAAAAAGTATTTAAGACAGCGCTGGAGGAAAGGACAGAAGGCATAAAGGTAAATGGAGAAATAATTAATAACATAAGGTAAGCTGATGACATTGTTATTCTAGCAAGTAGTATGAACTGAGTTGCCTAATGAGTAAGATACAAAAAACAAGTGCACAATACGGACTCAGACTAAATATCACAAAAATCAAATGGATGTTAGTAAGCAAAACCCAACAACCACCACAGCAACTGATATTAGACAATGAAAGAATTGAACACGTGGATTCGTACATCTACCTGGGAACGACAGTTAACTCAAATTGGGATCAAGCGAAGGAAATACGTATAAGAGTAGAAAAGGCAAGAGCATCGTTCACTAGCATGAAGCAAATTTTCACCTCTAAAAGCCTCACCCTACCTCTTAAAATTCGACTTCTGAAATGTTATGTATTCCCGATTTTGTTATATGGAATGGAGGCGTGGACAATGACCGCAACATTGATGAAAAAAGTAGAGGCCTTCGAAATGTGGGCTTACCGACATATATTACGTATATCCTGAGCACGTGACCAACGAAGAGGTACTACGCCGGATAGGTAAAGAAAGAGAGGTAGGAATAAGTATAAAGAAAAGAAAGTTGGAATACTTGGGTCACGTTATGAGATATAATAAATATAGAGTACTACAGCTGATCGTTCAAGGGAAAATAGACAGCAGAAGAGGTCCAGGGAGGAGAAGACACTCAGAAGACAGATCTGCCGTAAACAAAGTCAGAATACCCATGTTGATTGCCAACGTTCGGAACGGACAAGGCACATGAAGAAGAAGAAGAATAGCTAATCAAAAGGCTAATGTTTGAATATCAAAAGATCGCAGTCCGTAAAATATTCTATCCATTTCTAGGCAATAAGCGACCAAATTCGCTTCAATTTCTTTTTAAAACACTGGTGGACGTCCCATATTGGTTTCAATAAGTTCTTCAGGTAACTTTATTTTATTTTTTATGTCTTGCAAAGTGCTATCTGGTACTTTAAAGTTTTTGAAGCTCGCAAGTACCCCATTTCTTTGTTTTAACTGCAGTAACAGCTGCATGCATAGATTTACTGTTGATTGTCTTCTATCAATTTCAATACCTCAGCATATATTCCATCAGGTCCTGTCGCTTTGTTGTTTATTAGACGACTTACAGCAGATCTTACTTCTGATTTTGTTATTGTTGGTCCGTTCTTGACGTTGTCATATACTTCAATGTGATGTTTATCACTGAACAGTTCTGCTATATATTCAGTTTTTCTTGCGTATTGAATAGTATCTTTTCATCTTTATCAAACAGTGCAGTGGGCATTGTTGCTCTATATATTCCTGCCATTTCTTTGATCTTCCTGTGCATATTGAATATATCATGTTTTTCTGTAGGATCTCCATTTCTAACCATTTCTCTAACAGCCAGGATTCTTTTGCTAATTTTATTTCGTTAAAAACCTTTTTGTGGTAATCCTTGTACTTTTCTGCTAATATTTATTCTTAAAAACTCTTCTTTGCTCCATATGCTCTAAAATCTGATGTGTCCATGTATGGTTATTTTATTTTTCTTTCCTGTTTGATGTTTATTGTTGTTACTAATACTAATAAATTCCATCCTAAAGCCCTGAATTATTTCTCCTATATTTACCAGATATATAAAACTTATTCTGTCATCCAACTTTATGATCGCTGTTGCTTTAGTTTTGGCCTATTCTTCATCAAGAAATATTCCATTGCACTTAAATTTTGTTTTGGACACTTGTGGCTAAAAGTTTCCCTCGGATGACTACGTGATTCTTCTTTTTCTTCCTAATTCCATCAGAGATTTATGCTTTCATCTCTCTTTAGTTTTAACGAAAAGATTTTTATTAATTATTGTTTCCCTCATTTGCATTAGTTTCGTAGATTTAGATCTCCTGCAATGTTGGCTAGTTTATGTGGGTACAACAATTTTAACAATATTTTAAAAGCTGCTGGTGATTTAAAAGCCATAAATCGTGGGCGACATTCCGAAAATCCCCTAAAAATACCTCAACACGGAAATTAAAAAGCCGTTTTCCATAAATCCGACTTTATTCATTACTCGACACATATTCAAAGTCATTATTCGGTTATTTAGAGGCATAACGAGACATTTTCGACTTTTTTGAAGGAAAACATCTTAAAGAAATTGTTGACATATCTCAAATAATGAACCTACGGTTCGAGTAATTCTTTCTAAACATTCAAAGAATCTTTCTGACATTTCCACGAGTAATTTTACAGAGTTTCTTAATAAATCGTATAAAGGAGCGCCCGTAACATCGTAAATATTTCTGGAAAACGTTTAAGAAAAGGTTAAATAGCTTTTACATTTTGAAATAATTATAACGAGTACATACGAAACGCATTAGCTACATCATAGGAGGCTATTTCCGTGCGAGATATAATGGCAGAGATGATCGTAAAATGTATAATGGAATCATGTAGTTCTGAAAGAAAATTTGTGTTTCTGAATAAACTACGGCACAAAGTGTTATTTTGTGTTCATTAAAATAGTATTTAGTTTAGAAAATTAGCACATACTACATCACTAATAACAAGTTATGAGTGAATGTTTAGAGAAAATCGATATTAAAACAACGCCTAAGGCGTACAGTAAAAGCTTTTTATCTGAAGAACCATATTCCAACGTAGCTACTACTTGAACTGTCAACTTTCTATATACATTTTCTGGATTTCAAAACCTTGACATAATTATTAACAAATTAATTTTACTTTATAATAATTGTCTTACTGAAGGTATTTTCCCAGATGTATTAAAAGTAACAAAAGTGTTGAAAAAGGAGCTTTAGATAAAATTGGAAATTATCGTCTTATCTCAATCACTCCCATTGTTGGCAAAATTTTTAAGAGTATTCTAAATGTTCGTTTGATAGAATATCTAGAAAAACACAACATACTTTGTAGCTCAATTACTTTTCAGCTAGGAATAAGCCACAATTAAAGATAAAAATAGATACGTTTATTGACGTTTCAATTTCCACTTCGGAAATCGTTCTCAAAATACAAACAGTAACTTAAACAAATTTTGTTTTTTTTTGTTACATAGTGAAAAATTCTTCTAATAATTTAATTTTATCTGACTCATTTATATTGACAATTCAGACATACATTATGCATTTTAAAGTAGACGACTTTAAAATAATATTGCCAATATTGTTGAGTAGCGCTCCTGGGACGACTTTACTTATCAGATAGTTCGTTCGATTACATGAAATCAACTTTAACTTGAGAATATCCGTCAGAAAAAAATCATAGCATGTAATTTGTCTTTAAAAAGACAAAGACAAATTTTCCTGTTAGTGATTCCATAGTAAATTATGAGGGAAAAACCAGGAAAAAAACATCATAATATTATCCCGACATGGTAAGTATTTGTTCGTGCATTTAGTTTACCTTCAATAAACACCAAAATTCTGATTTTATATGTTTCGTTATTTAAAAAACATAAATGATGTATCCTCTATATGTTACTGACTTACTAATACTGGTATTTTTTTAATAATAACTTCCTCTTTCAATATTGGTAACCAGATCCTACTACATTCTGCCGAGGAATTTGCGACACAATTGGCCTCATTTAGCATAATTAGAGCCGCTTCTTTGAATTTTCTTTTTTTACCATCCGTTTCTTTTAGGACTACATTTGAATTATTCCATTAAACTCTATGTTCATTATCCCATGCGTGTTTACATATTTGAGATCTATCAAATTATCTATTTTTAATATAAGATATATAAGATATATATATTATTTTAATAATATATCGAGTAACAAAAAAAAAACAAAATTTGTTTAATTTACTGTTTGTATTTTGAGAACGATTTCCGAAGTGGAAATTGAAACGTCAATAAACGTATTTTCATCTTTAATTGTGGCTTATTCCCAGTTAAATAGTAATTAATTGGAAATGCCACATGAAAATAGCTTCAGAACAATACTTAAAGAAGATATTTTGCCTACCTTAGGGTAAGATTATTGGGAACAGAAATTAAAGGGGTTGAGATAGGGCAAGCAAAATAATCGATACTGATGCGTACGGCACTCAGGGTTAATTGGAGAGCTGGGTCGTGAATAAGTTTAATAACAAAGGGGTCGAATTTGGGCAACCAAAAAAAAATGAAACAAAAGGATACTTACATAAATCTCCTGGGCAACTGGGCAAATAAAGACAACAAGAAAGACTTATAGCTATTTAAGAAACAAAGGACGCCGTTTCGAAGAATCCTAATCTTGCTGGATTTAGGAAAAATATCTCTAAAATAAAAAAAACACACCAAGGGGTTAGGAGATTACTCTAAAATAAACAAAATGGTCAGAGACAAAATTCCTAACACCGAAATACGTCGAAGAACTAAAGTAACCGACATCATGGGAAAAATAGCGACATTGAGATGGCAATGGGTAGCACATGTAGCAAGACAAGACACCAACAGATGGTCTCATAAAGTGACATTCTGGAGACCTCGAGAAACAAAAAGAAGCGTGGAAAGACCTAAAAAGAGATGGATAGACGATATAACTGTTGTAGCTGGAAAGCAGTGGATGAGAATTGTAAAAGATAGGGAAGCGTGGAAGCAATTGGAGGAGGCCTATGTCCAACATTGGATAAATGAAGGCTGAAGAAGAAAAAGAAACAAAATGGTTGGAGAAATAAATCAAACATTTATTACTGTCAACACAAACAGATACAAAATATAAAATGATGTAAAATATATATGATATAGTTAGTTACAAATACATAAAGACTATATTAATATCCACGAACGTAGATATAGAAATAAACCAAGGAAAATTTACATATGTCCTATTTTTGTTTACAAGTGGACATTGCTACATAACTTACAAAAGTTATTGGGCTATAACTGTGGCAAATGAAAAATTATTCAAAGTAAAAATTTTCTTTTTAATGAAACTATTCATAAAGAAATGAACCTTTTTTAAAAAACCAAAATAAAATAATGTCAAAAATAATAAGGCTAGATACTAGCTGTCATATGCCAAAACAACATTTTAAAACAGAGATGTTTTTAAATTTTAAACGAAAGCAATTATTGCTATTAGAAAAATAAGGTTTGTCTTACTATGAAAATTAAACACAAAATGTTACCTGTGTTTTCACATAAAATTTTACACTGAAACTTCTGGAAGTTTTGCATCTCTGGGTTAGAAGCTGGGTGGAAAATTTCTGAACAAGAACAAAAGAAAACTGTCTTCATAGTCTGCAACGACGATCAGGGACAACAAAAATGAGCTTGGAAACAAAACTCACCAGCATATTGTGGGCACACCCTATACGCTGCTTTAAATATCTTCCATATTCTGGTATACTGCACAAATCCCTTAAATATTTAACAAAATATTTAGTGGTTACTCTTTCTTAATATATCATATTACAGAGAGTAATTTTCACAAGTCACCGGTCTCGACCACTTAAACCATTACACAAAATTGCCGTTTTTGCTGGTTAAACTGCCCACACGTCCGTTCAACATGAATACCTTCCAAAACCTTCCTGATCTCCTTCTAACTTATCTCAACTAATCTCAAAACCAAACGCCAATCACTTCCCCCACACCCCGTACACAACAAGGAACCCGACTTCCTTTCGTTACGACTTACCAATCGTGAAAAATAATCTTGGATCTCCTTTCGGCGTTAACGCGTCTTAGAAAAATGAATACAAGACTTGCAATATTTTATCTAAAAACGTCGAAGTTAAAACGCAATATATCGATTGTTTTAAAATTCCTTTGCAAACAGATAAACAAAAATTATATCTCGGACAGAGGCGTACTACAAAATTTTATACATAAATATTCCATAGTTAAAAGAAGTTTAAAACGCTACAAGAGTACACATCCAAAAGACGGTAGAGAAGGCGAACCAAAATCTGGTATTTGCCTATTATGACGATATTCTATGTTTTTTATAATTTTATTTAGTGTATTTGTCGTTATTTTGGCCTTATTTTAGACACATAGTAAGGGGAGACTGATATAATATTCTTCAACTTATTATGATGGGTAAAATCGAAGAACGCCGAGGAATTGGTAGAAAGCAGGCCTCTTGGTTGAAGAATATCAGGGAGTGCACAGGAATAAGGAAAGCTGAGCAACTCTTTAGAACAGCTCGAGACAGAGACAGTTTCGCCATGTTAATCGCCAACGTCAAGAGGACTTGATAGGGCACGTTAAGAAGAAGTGCTTGGCGTTTCTTAAATTGTTAATATAAAATATCTGTAATATTTAAATTCTCAAATATTTTAAATGTAAATTGTCACTATTCCTTGGACTTGTCAAAAACAAAACTATTTTTGTATATTGACTAAATAAATTCTATTCTTTTTTATTCTGTTCTTGCTTACGTTTTTTCTAATTAATTTTTTAGGATATTTTGTGCCATAATTGTCATACAAAAAAATCACCCTGTATATAAACAGCATATAATTATTTAAAAAGTATAATAAATATGTCTAGAGTTGTATTTTAGTCCCACAAATAATATCCATGCTTTATAGTTATCGTAGCCGCGTTTCGGCCAATCGCCATGGACGCTAAATATTTAACAAGAGCCATTTACCCAGCTCACCTTGAAAAATGGACGAGTTTTTTTCTGCGAAGAAGGGTACGTCAGGATAAACAATGTGTAACAATGATGTTGCGTCTATTTACGTTTCTCCGCGAATGTAAATCATAAGAGATTCATGCACGGCAGACGAGAGAAGCGAGAAATTCCTCTTTAATGGAAATTCGTGTTAGATGAGCCGAGAAAAATGCCAGCCATCACTCAAGGTCCGACCGACGAAAATACTACATACATTGGAACGAAAAGCAATTTACGGATAGGGTCACGGGACTTTTCCTTAACTACCTACCTGTTTGTTCTACACGGTTATCCGGTTTATGTTTTGCTACAAAAAGAAACGGAAACTGATAAATCTCCTTTTGGATTTGTAACATATTATACGCAGACACACGTTTACTTAACTCTAAAAGGGTTATCTATCTTTGCACAAAATTTGGAGAAACGATCACATGGAATGACTCTACGTATCAAACACCATTTAACTTCTTTGATAACATGCTCAATAAATTTCTTCCAATTATGATATTCACAACCGGAATTTTTCTGGACAGCTTCCCAATTAATTATACATATAACATATTAGTTTCTGTTTATTGTTACCATTATAAATAAGTCTAGGTAGCTTTATTACTTTATTTATTAATCACATACCAAATACAGCCTCCGCCGTTGCCTGGTCCCAAGTCCAGGATGAGAAAGGAGGAGGGTTAAGCAAGGGACTAACTATTCCTTCTTGTAAAAAAACATAGTTATGAAAACGAAGCACATGCCTCGGATAGGGACGGATCTTTTAAGACGAACAAAAGCGACGACAAAGGACAATGAATATAGGAACCTGGAACGTACTAAGCCTATATCGGCCTGGAGCCCTAACTCAGGTGGTCAAAGAACTTGAATCCAGAAACATGGACATAACTGCTTTACAAGAGATTAGATGGACTGGAGAAGGTACACTAAAAACTAATAAATCAGTAGTATTTTTCAGCAGAAGCGAACGAGAACATCAATTCGGAACTGGTTTTATAGTCAGGGAAAGTCTTGTGGGGTCAGTTTTAACTTTCAAATCCGTTAATGAAAGACTTTGTTATATCAGAATCAAAGGACAACTACATAACTATTCCCTAGTTGCTGCCCATGCACCGACAGAGGAAAAGAAAGAGCATGTAAAAGATAACTTCTACGAGAAACTAGAGGAACTGATAAATAATTTACCTAAACAGGACATGCATATTATCTTAGGAGATATCAATGCAAAGATTGGAAAGAAGCAGCGTACAAACCAACAATAGGTAACCATAGTCTTCACGATGTTAGCAACGATAATGGAACAAGGCTAATAGACTTTGCAGCATCCCACAATCTACTAATAAAATCGACAATGTTTGAACACAAGAATATACACAAACAAACATGGGTCTCCAACGACGGCGTCACAAGAAATCAGATTGATCATGTTCTAGTAGATGAAAGGAGGGGTAGTAACTGTCTAGACGTAAGAAGCCTAAGAGGAGCTGATGGAGACACGGATCATTTTCTTGTAAAAGCGAAGATAAGGACAAGAATAGCGTCCAAAAAAACACACAAGAATACACCAACACAATTATTGAATACCGAAGTTCTACGTAATAAGGAGACAGAACAGAAATTTCAAAAGGCTATAAAAATCGCTCTAGCACAGACAGAAGACTATAACAACATAGACTCAGCTTGGAAAAATATCAAAGTAACTCTGACAAGCGTATCAGATGAAATACTAGGACACAAAAAGAAAACAACAAAAAAATGGTTCGATGATGATTGCCTGAACTCCATATTAGCAAGAAATATGGCTAGAAGGAACATGCTACAAAACCCCTCGCACAACAACAATGAAATGTATCGACAAAGAAGAACAGAGACAAGAAAACTAATGAAAAGGAAGAAGAGAGAGTATCAGGAACAAATAATCAGAGATATAGAAGAAAAAAGAAAGAACAAACAAGCGAGGCAGTTCTTTAAAGGAGTTTCAGATATCAAGACCGGGTACCAAGCAAGAACAGGAAACTTTCTTCAAAACGACAGTGGACAGCTTATCACTGATGACAAGGAAATCTTAAAAACCTGGAAGGAATACTTCTATCAACTATTGAATGACCAATCCAGCAGAAGTACATCAAACATAGAGGTACACACAGCTGAAATAGAAGACCAATATCCGACATACGAAGAAGTAATACAGGCAATTAAAAAACTCAAGAATAATAAGACACCAGGTAGCGATGGTACACCGCAGAGTGCTTAAAACATGGAGGAGAAGCGTTGTACAGTTCGATATACAAGCTAATTCAAGACATTTGGCAAGAAGAAACAATGCCAGATGAATGGAAAGAAGGGGTTATTGTACCAATACACAAAAAAGGAAACAAAAAGCAATGTATTAACTACAGGGGAATAACACTCCTAAACACCACCTACAAAATCCTTGCAAACATCCTGCTAGAAAGAACCAAAACATACACAGAAGAAATCGTTGGAGATTATCAATGCGGATTTAGACCGGGCCGCTCTACAATTGACCAGATATTCACAATAAAACAGATAATGGAAAAATGCTGGGAGTTTGATCGTGAGCTTCATCAGATGTTCATAGATTTTAAACAAACATTTGATAGAGTATGTAGGGACAGACTGTGGACAGCGATGCAGGAACTTGGCTTTCCAAAAAAACTAGTCCGGTTGATACGGATGTGTATGGAACGGTAACGATGTAAGGTGAGAGTTGGACAACAATACTCGGAGACATTTGAAATAAACAATGGACTAAAACAGGGAGATGCACTTTCACCACAACTCTTCAACTTAGCTCTGGAGCACATAATCAGAAGTGCAAGAATCGAAAAACCGAATACAGTATTTCATCGAGAAGGACCAAACTTACTACTGGCATTTGCAGACGATATAGATTTAATAGGAAACACGCGATTAATGATGGAGGAGACTTTCGTAAGGTTGAGAAGGAAGCAGAGAAGATGGGGCTCCAATTCAACGAAAACAAGACGAAATATATGTATATGAGCCGCAATAACCAAAGCAGAGATAGAATCGGTCAGAACATTACCATCGATGACTTTTAACTTTGAACGCGTTAGAGAATTCAAGTATCTTGGAACAACAATAACTGAAGACAATAACGGATCACAAGAAATAAACAACAGGATTCAGGCCGGCAACAGATGTATTTTTGCCCTCCAAAACCTTATAAAATCAAAACAACTAACACGACGTACGAAGATACAGGTCTATAAAACAATCATACGACCCGTTGTGATGTATGGAAGCGAAACATGGACGATAACAAAGGCAAATGAAGAGAGACTACGTGTTTGGAAAGAAAAATCCTAAGGAAGATCTTTGGTCCGGTGCTTGATGAAGCATCAGGACAATATAGGATAAGAACTAATAAAGAGCTTGAAGAACTTTACCCAGACGCCAACATCATAAAAGAAATAAAGTCCAGAAGACTCCAATGGACAGGACACCTCAGAAGACATTCTGACGAACGAACAGTAAGACTGGTGTGGGAGGAAGTCCCAACTGGAAGGAGACCACGCGGACGCCCTCGTCTTCGGTGGCGAGATAATATAGCAGGAGACCTAAGCACTATGGGCGTGGAGAATTGGATGGAGGTTGCTCAAGACAGAAAACAGTGGAGGCATGTTGTCGAGTCGGCTAAAACCCACGAAGGGTTGTAACGCCACGGAGTAAGTAAGTAAGTAAATACAGTGATACCTCGATATAAGAGCGCTAAAAGAGAAGTCAAACTAGATTCAGCTGGTAATTGTTATCAGCTGAAGTCCGTTTGAGGAGGTTTACTCTCCAGACGCTGGAACTCACTTAAGACATGAGTGTATGTTACCTAAAGTTAAATTTAATTTAATATTAAACATCAAATATTAATAACAACATTATGTACAATCTTTTGTAACCTTATGTATTTTAAATGGTTTTTACCCTGATATTTTGGTGGCTCAGGCATGGCATTTTTAAATCTGATGGTGGAATTATTATTCCGAAAACGTTCGTGTAATTTGATGTAGCCCTTTTAAGGGTTTTTTTAAATATACCCATTTACAAAGATCTAACCTCTTTTTTTCTTTTCCTTTATATTTCCTTCTTTCTTTCATCAGTAATAGTATTTCTCCTGTCATCCAGCGTTTTTAGTCTGTGACCTATGTTGTATCAAACTTTTTGAGCTGGTTTCAGTAATGTGTTTTTTATATTATACCTCTTTTTGTTTGTAAATTGATGTAACTTACACTGTGCAAATTTTTACTACAGACCTCAGTCTGTCTGCTTTGCTTGTTTCCCCATTTTTGAATTATTGTTGATAAGGGTTTTGTGCTTTTTGTACATTACAATATTACATTTATTTTTACAACCATGGGTTCGAAAAAGAA
Source organism: Diabrotica balteata (assembly GCA_918026665.1). Lineage (NCBI taxonomy): Eukaryota > Metazoa > Arthropoda > Insecta > Coleoptera > Chrysomelidae > Diabrotica > Diabrotica balteata. Next base: position 128,622,174 of record OU898284.1, on the reverse strand, counting down.
AATACTAAAATGTAAAATTATTAAAAAATATGAGCAACTGACTTAGCAAGGATGTACGGGCGTACTACATCAATGATATGTAATGTACTTAAACGGAAGGATATGATAAATGGTATAATGGCAGCTAAGGGCATTACGATAATTTCTAAGCTCAGGACTTCTCTCCATGAAAATATGGAGAAACTATTAATGGTGTGGGTGACGGAGAAGCAGCTTCAAGGAAAAACCTTAATACAAACCATGATATGTGAGATGGCACGAGCGATTAACGAAGATTTGCTGAAGCAGATTCCACACACTTCCACAAATGATGAATCGGTAGACTCGTTTAAATCCAGTCGGGGCTGGTTCTACAGCTTTAGAAAAAGGACTCCATTCACTCCGTCGTCACGCATGGTAAGGTAGCAACTTAGATGTGAAAGCAAGTCTCCAACTGTGACGAGAACGAGAAAAGAGGCCGAATAAGACTTACATAACGGAAGAGGAGAAGACGATGTCAGGTTACAAACCTATGAAAAATAGATTAACTCTACTACTTTGCGCCAATGCGAGTGGCAACTATAAAATCAAACATCTCCTAGTGTACCATTCAGAAAATCCCAAAGCCTTTAAGTCACATAAGATTTTAAAAGAATCCAAAGGCGTAGGTCATCAGGAAAATCTTTGTGGAGTGAATAAACCTGGTGTTTGTCCCTTCTGTTAAAAAATATCTACAGCAAAACAACCTACCCACGCCAATCCTTCTTGTCTTCGATAATGCCCCTTCTCGCCCACCAAATCTCGAAGATGATTTACTTCAAGAGTTCAAGTTTATAAAGATTCTCTACCTACCAGCCAACACTACTCCTATCTTGCAGCCCATTGATCAGCAAGTGATTTTTAATTGTAAGAAGTTGTATACCAAGCACATTTTTTGGCGCTGCTTTGAGGTGACGGAAAACACAAACCTTACTCTTCGAGAGTTCTGGAAGGATTATTTTAATATAGTAATATGCCTAAGAAATATTTGGCAGGCCTGGCTAGGTGTTACAATAAGGAGCTTAACCTCTGCATGAAAGAAGCTGTGGCCTGAGGCTGTAGATGAAAGGGCCTGCGAAAGACTGGAACCCGAAGTGTCAGTGCTACATCAGATTGTTTCTCTTGGAAAACCAATGAGTCTGAAGGTGGATGAAAGAGATGTGAACGAACTTGCGAGGAACAGTTTTAGGAGGTGATAACCGAGGAGTTACAGCAGCATATGGTGGTCAACAAAAAATTAGTTTTGAAAAGAAACCAGATTTGGAAGACGTTGTCTCTATAAGAGACATTAAGGAGATCCTGGGAATGTGGGAGAAAGTTGCAGAGTTCGTGGATAAAAATCACCCCGAAAAAGGTACAACTGGTCGTTTATCGGTGTTGTTCAACGAAACTTGCCTAACACATTTCCCCAATACTCTAAAAGGGAGGAAGAAACAAACCTCATTGGACAGTTTTTTTAAACGATCTGCAAATGAAAATGGGCAGTGTGACAAAAAGGCGAAGACCCCTGACGAAAATTAAGCGCTTCCGTAAGCACTTCACTTTTTATTACGTTTTTATTTAAATTTAAATAAATGTTTCTTCTTTTAAATACATTTTTCTTATTTTTTTCTTCTAACCTCACTCTGTGCTGACTTGTGAGAGTTAGAACCCTTCTATTAAAACTTTGTTGAATTATTGGGAATTAATATTGGGAATAATTATTATTGAGGACCATATATAGCGGAGTAAACAAGGTCTGTGGAGAAGGCGATATAACTTTGAACTCTATATACTTTTTGGTGATGCAGATATTGTGAACACCATCAAAATAAAACCGCCTAAGGTGGGTGGGTGTTTTACAAAATGCAAAAAGTTCTATGCAACCGCCAGCTGGGCATCTCATTGAGAACTAGAATACTTAAGTGCTATGTTTTCTCCACCTTGCTCAATGGTGTTGAAGCCTGGACAATGACAGAAGCAACACAAAAAAGAATCCAAGCATTCGAATTCTGGTGTTACCGTAAAATGCTCAGAATATCATACATGACCATACGACAAATGCGGAAGTCTTGCGGAGGATGAATAAGGAAAGAGAGCTTATGCTTATAATAAAAGAACGGAAAACACAATATTTTGGTCACATCATATGAAATCAAAAGTATGAACTGCTCCAACTTATAATCGAAAGCAAAGTCAATGGCAAAAGAGACCAGGAAGAAGAAGCAACTCTTGCTTAAAAACCTACGGCAATGGACGAACATGACCTCCATAGAACTATTCAGGGCAGCTACAAATAAGATTAAATGGGCAAATGTATGGCCAACGTCCTTAAGGATAAGGCACCGAAAGAAGAAGGTGGGTGGGCCACGTTTTGCGGATGGATAAGAGTGATCCCACTAAAATAACTATGCTAAAGAGGCCGGTCGGGAGAAGAAGAAGGGGGCGACCTAAACTTAGATATCTTTACGATGTACAGGAAGATCTGAGGGAGATTGGAGTGAGGGGCTGGAGAAGGCAGACACTCGATAGGGAAGGATGGAAGAATGTTTTGAAGCAGGCAAAGGCTTACGAAGGGCTGTAGCGCCAACTGATGATGAATAATTATTATTAATATTATTATTATGAAGATTGTCAACTTATTCTTTTTGAAAATTATATTTAATTTAATAGGTAAACCATAAACGAAGCATTTACAATGACATAAATATCGCAAATTCCCAAGATATATTAACCACAAGTACTACTCTAGCTTAGTAAATATTTGAGCCCGCCATTTATCCTCTAAAAAATGTTATTGACGTTAGAAAAGAGTTAAAAACACGTATTCACACGAACACAGCCTTCGATTATTAAATTACTCCGGCATTTTTCAGTTTGCGCCATAAAGTTCTTTTTATTTGTCCTGTTTCACGTGGCGGCATAATAATGCAACATCAATTTTGATGAAGCTACATGCAACCCGATGAAAAACTTGATTCACTGGCTTAGAAAATCGTGCGGCGCATAAACGCTTCTGAATATGAACGTAAGAGTTTCCGGACAATGGCGCCATCTTTGAGCAGCTTGTAAAAGTAGTCGATTAGGCTATATAAAAGTGTAGGATAAGAATTTTTTGAGCAGCGACAGTTTTATCATAAATATGTTATTTAGCGTCAAATAAAAGGTGTGTTTTTAGATAGTTGAACAAATCAGTAGTAAATTTCTCATTGATGGGAGAATTTTGTAGATTTCAAAATATTGCATTCATCATTCATACAAGAAAAAGTTAATATAAACACAGAGGAACTTCAAAAAGCACTTGATATGCTAGAGAATAGAAAAGCTGCAGTAAATTATGGGATACCAAATGAACTGCTGAAATATTGTGGAGTTCATTCATAAACGAAATTATAAAACCCAATAATATACCACAAGAATAAAGAACTAGCGACTTAATCCTGCTATTCAAATAAGGCGCAAAAAAAAACAACAAAAAACTACAGAAGTATCAAACTACAAAAAACTAATTAAAATCACCTAAAAACTTACGACTACAATTTTACAAGAACACCTTAATCAAATCTTGATAGAAAATAGTTCATTATCGTAAATTCTAAAATAAAGAAGAAAGTTACAAAGAAACAAAGAGAGGTAGACGGAAGATGTGGTGGAAAATAGTAACGGGGGAAGACTGAAAGAAACCAGGCATCAAAAGCTGGAAAAAGAAGAACACTAAGATACTATCTACTGAGATCCATTTGAAAATATATTTGGGAAACAAATATAAAATACTGCAGTGAGCAAAATGGAAATGGAATGAAGCTGAAAGTTATACAATTATTTGAATCTCATCATCAGTATAAGAACATTAATACATAATACCAAATTTCTTAACATATATAATAATGTTTGCTTCTTCAATCAGCAAAGTTTCGTTAATAAAACTCAATTGCTTTTTACTACAAAAAGAACAACAACAACAAGATAAAAGTTACTACAATCTTCCCTTTAAAGGAAAAAATTATAACTAAAGCTGTTAATTAGGAATTTAGTGAAATTAGTTTAATTAGGAAACTTAGAAATTAGAATTTAGTTTAATTAGGAAACCTGAAAAGCTGGGAGCAGATCAATGAGAGAATTATTAGAGTATTGGAATATATGCTCCGTCAGAAAATGCATCAAAAGCAGCTAAACAAATATTCTACGAAACTTTATCAGAACTCATTGAAAATATAAATAGCCGCAAAGAAAATTGTGCTGTTGGGAGATTTTAACGCTTGGACAGGAACAAAATAAATGACAAAGTCGTAGGAAAATATGGTGACGCTAAAACAAATGAAAAAGGAAGAACACTTAATCGAATTCTGTGAACAGCACTCTCTGAAAATCCTAAACGGATTCTACCAACATAAAAACATACATAAGTACACCTGGGTTCAACCAACGAGAAAAACAAAAGTCAATATAGATTATGTCATCACAAAACAAGAAACACACATACAAGTTGAAGACATAAGAGTATTAAGAGGACCGGAGTGCGGAACTGACCACTATATGGTAAGATCGAAATGTTACCTACAGTATCGACCTCGGCTACTACATCAAAATGACAACCAACTAGCTCAATCAAAACCCCTGGAATCGAATCTACCTAAATACAATATTGATGCACTGCAAAACGACTCGACATCATTCTTATATAAGCTGCGACTTAGCCAAAAATTGGCAAACCTGATCTACTCCTCAGCCCAGAATACCTATAAAGAGATAATCAATAAAATTAATGAAGCAGCTTACGAAGCGCTCGGCACAATCCAAAAGAACAAAAAGAATACTCCATTGTGGTGGACAAATGACATCGCCAATGCAGTACACAACAAGAAACAAGCATATCAAAAGTGGCTGCAAACAAATGATCCAGATGATAGACGAACATATGCAAGATCAAACAGAGAAGTAAAAAATTTAGTAACTAAAGCAAAAAATATTTCCTGGGAAAGTAAATGCGAAGAACTCAACAAATATATAGGGTCAACAAGATCAAGAGAAGCATGGAAAACGGTAAAAAATCTGAGAACAAACAGAAAATAAACGAGTAGAATAGATTTAATAGAAGAAAAATCTTGGATCGAACACTACTCACAACTTTTGACTGAAACAAGACCTCAATTCACGAACATCAGTACAACAACATATGAACTGGAATTCAGTGAAGACGATGAAATAACAGTACAGGAAGTCGAGAATGCAATACGAACTCTAAAAAATCGGAAGTCATGCGGACCACAAGGTATACCAAATGAATTATTAAAACATAGCCTACAAGTATTACGGGAATTACTGGCGTATGTCTTCACCTTATTCTATAATGGACACGACTTACCACCGGAGTGGACAAAAGCACATATTAACATCTACAAAAAAGGAGATAGAAATAATTGTTCAAACTACAGGGGGCTAAGTGTCATAATTTCACTCTCAAGACTGTATGGAAAAATAATAAAAAATAAAATTTAAAAAGAGATGACAGATGTAGAAGAACAGAATGGCTTTCGTGCAGGCAGATCCTGCATGGACAGTATATTCTCTCTAAAGCAAGTTACCGAGAAAAGATTGGCCCACAACCTTTCAACTCATATAGTCTTTATAGATCTGACAAGGGCATACGATAGTGTACCACTTTCAATGCTTTGGGTAGCAATGGAAAAACAAGGAATAAGCAAAAAAAAAAAATACAAGCAGTACAACAGCTCTACAAAAATATGACGGCAAACATTAAAACTGGAAATAGAATTAACTAGAGAAATTTCTATTAGTAAGGGCCTAAGGCAACTCTTCAAAATATATCTAAATGAGGCACTCTCACTGTGTAGAAGAAAGTGCTGCAATATGGGCATCCCAATCGGAGATGATAGATTGTACACGATATACTTCGCTCACGACCAAGCCATACTAGCTGAAGACGAGAGTGATATAAGCTACATGCTTAGAAAACTGGAAGATGAGTACACCAAATGGGGCCTCACAATTAATATACAAAAAACTGAGTACTTAGTTGTAGGAGAAAAACCAGAGAGCCCTACAAATAGAAATGGGAACTATAAAACCAACAGACAATTTTAAGTACTTGGGAGTCCGAAATAACATCAAAAACAGGATGTAGCGAAGAAATACATTCCAGGATTGGCCAAGCAAGATCAGCCACCAGACAGCTACACGGACTATTATGGAATAAAAAAATAACAAAAGAAAATAAAAGAAAGAATTTATAAAAACAATAATAGAAAGTATTGGACTGTACGGCGCCGAACTCTGGGAAATGAACCAAAGAAACAAATCAAAAATTAAGGCCATGGAAATGAACTACTGGAGACGATGTTGCCAGCTCACTAGACTTGATAGGGTGAGAAACGAAGATAATCGGAGAGAAATGGAAATCGATCTAGACATAATAGACACAATCGAAGCCAGAAGACTTAACTGGTATGGACACCTTCAGAGAATGCCGGAAAACAGATGGCAAAAAAAATAGAAGAATGGACTCCGCCAACTAGAAGAAAACGAGGTAGACCAAGACGATCCTGGAGAGACGATGTCGACGATGCAATGACCGCCAGAGATCTAACAACTGAAGATTGCTACGACTGAAAATGCTGGAAATTAGGATGCGAGAAGCGGCGCCAGCTGTAGAAGACTCGCTTGTTATATATAGCTGTTAATTAGAAACAAAAGACTAAGTATTTTGAGAGTGGTGTAAAGACTGATAAAACCAAAATTATATAAATTAAAACAAAAGCAAAACGAGTATTCTGTTTTGTTTTACACATATAAAGAAATACTCAACAGCTTCAAAAATTTAAAATAAATTTCTAAAAAAATTAGATTGTGTTGCTGGATTTCATATACAACATTTATATTTTTAAAATGCTAACCACTTGTTGATTCAGATCAGAATATTGGGTACAATTAGCTTTATTAACATTCCATTTGGACTTTGGAAGAATGTATTCATTACTTCTTTTGCTAAATCAGGAGAGCACAACGTAATATCAATACTAGATTGTGTCACATTCGGGCGGGTTAACAGGTTGGTTTGCCATTATTAAGAACAACTAAATCAAGTGTGTCAATGACAATAATAAGTTGGTGCCCAATGCCATTATTTTAAGTGAACCCCACAAGCTGTTATGCGCATTCATATCACCACCTACAATGCAAGGAAAATTAAATTGTTCCAATATTTTACACCAATTTGTGGAAGTCGATCGAATATCTGGAGGTCTATAAATTGAAGCAAAATTAATATCAGAGTTATATTTTAAAGTGATTCCACAAACAAGTATATCGTCATTAATATTATATATAATACAACTTTCTTCAAAACGATGAATAGATTTTATAAGTGTAGCCACTCTCGCGTAAGAGTCATATCAGTCGCGACGAACAATCTTATAACCCTTAAAATTATATTGTTTATCGAGTTTAAACCATTTGAACAACTGAACAATATATCTACCAAATGATTACACTTACCTACCAAATTGATGATAAAATACCTACAAGAGTTGGGATTGGATGCCTAGGATAAAAGAATTATCGCCAATCTGTATTGGAACCAGACAGCAACAGTCGTCTTCAAAATTTCAACGAAACAGAAGATTTCTCCATTAAAAAAGGAGTAAGGCAAGGTTGTATACTATCTCCAATGCTGTTCAATTTATACATAGAAAAAAGCCTTCGCAGAAGCAGTGGCAGACTCTAATAAGGGTATTAAAGTTAACGGCATATTGATTAATATCATCAGGTATGCCGTTAGATACAGCCATAGTGGCAGATAACATCGAAGATCTTCAATGCCTTTTAAATGATCTAACTCTTGCAAGTAAAGCTCGGGGTTTGAAAATAAATATCAAGAAGACAAAAACAATGATTGTAAGTAGAAATGATTACCCCAACGCAAAGATATATGTCTCTGGAGAAGAAATCGAACAGGTCAGGCAATTCAAATACTTGGGTTGTTTGCTGAACGAGGGTTGGGACCCCGAGAATGAAATAAAGAGCAGAGTTGAACAAGCCAGAAATGCTTTTTTGAGGCTTCACAATCCACAGCTATGAAATGCTTGCATGCTGCAAAAACAGAATTATTAATCCTGAATTTAACTCACCTGACAAGACGATGTACGGTGGACGCCTACGCAGAAATGCACGGCACCTTAAGAAGAAGAAGAACACTTACCTGTATACTCTCCACTTTTGCTCGAAGTGAGCCCCTCCTTCTTCAGCAAACAACCGTACTCCTGCTTGGGATTTGGCAGTAGTTTGTACGGCTCATGATAAACTGATGAATTTTCACTATCTGATTCCTCTCCTGCGACGTTTCCATACAAATTGCACTTTTTAGCCTTTTTAGAAGCAACTGATCCTATGGTGTTGTCTTTACTTTTAACCGACAGGCGGGAGCGCGAAAGTCCGTTGTTAATAATCGGAGTGGACATGTTGTTCTTCAAGTCTTTCATGTTGATAGTGGTAGGCTTGGTGCTGCTCGATACTAAAGCTGTGTGCTTGTGAAGAAGGGCAACCTTCTTTCTACCTCTTCTGATCATCAAAAACACGGTACAGGCCAGCAACAAAATAACCATCGCTAAAGCTCCCGTTATCAGTCCTATGTAAGCCTGCGTGCTGGAGGTGGGACTGGTAGCTGGAGTTACTTCTTTTCTAGCATGAGTTGTTTCACCACTAGGAACTCCTGGTGCGGTAGTTGTAGATACTGTGTCAGGAATGAGGTAATAACGCTGCAAGTCGTCTTCGGTAAGGTTATTTGTCAAAGCAACTGAAACAAAAAGAAACAGAATGTTAGAAGTAGTAAGGAAATTACAAATCAAAAGTATTTGGAAAAATAAATCACAGCAAAAGCTCCAGGCTAAATCACCGCTGATAAATTGAAAGAGTTAAAGCAGTCAAACAAACCCTTTTTGCTTATTAAATATCCATGTCTTCTTTAAACGTTGAAAACGAATTCAAAAATCTTCATCTTGGTTATAAAAGACAAACGTTATTCTATATAAAATTGCAATAAAACGTCTTTAACTACTTTGTCGAAAACTTTTTTTGTAATTGAAACAACATACTGTTATTTTTATATTCTCTTTGAAACCCTCTATTATTATTAGTTCTAGAATCTTAGAGATAATTAGAATAATTTTTGGTTGATATTTTCGTTAGTAATGGTATAAATCTATCTATATAAAAGGCTATGATGGCAAGTCACACCGTTTGTCCAGTAAACTAACGACGCCATCTATAAAAGAAATCTAAACTACGACCATTTGACATTTCAATCATGTTTTATTCTTGAAATGATGCGTTTAATAATAATATTGTATTAATTACATATTAATATGATTAATAATTAATTTTAATCACATTTTTAAGGGAGAATTTAATACAAAATGATTTAAAGCTTTATGTTAGTTTAGATTTAAAATCCTAACGCCATCTGAACAAAGATGGCGTTACAATGGCAAACAGGCAGCAACCAAAGGTCTTCCAGCCTACAAAGGTCTTCCAGCATTCTGTCTCTTTTCACACTATCAAAAGTTTGTTTAAAGTCTATATACATATTATATAGGTCTATGTCGTATTCATAAGCTTTTTCTTGTATCGTTCTTAGTATGAATATGTTATCTGTAGTGGCTCTATTTGGTCTGAATCCATTTTGATAATCACCAATTATATTTTCGGAGTATTCTAGTAATCTATTGTAGATTATACCAGAAAGAATTTTGTATATTACATTTAGCAATGTAATTGGCCTATAATTCTGGCATTCCCTCTTATCTCCTTTTTTATATATTGGCTGTATGAGGCCAACTGTCAATTCCTCTGGCATTTGCTCCTTCGTCCATATTAATGTTATTAGGTAATGGATTCTTTCCCAGAGTTCGGATCCTCCATGCTTTAATAATTCTGCCGAAATTCCGTCCGTTCCTGGTGCTTATTGTTTTTTAGTTTATTTATTATCTGAACTACTTCTTCATAACTCGGATTTCGATGTGCAGCTCGCCGTATAATATATTGTCTCGTTCTGATCATTTCATTGTCTGCATTTAGATTTTCTTCGAAATATGTTTCCATCTCATTATAATTTTTTGCTTCTCTGTTAGTAGTTCTCCGTGCTTGTCTTTGCATATCGTTAGTTTTGGTCTAAACGACTGTGTGCTTTCTTTTATGCATTTATAGAATTTTCTGCTTTCGCGTCTGTTGTTATGCTTTACGATTTCTTGTACTTGTTTTTTCATAGCCTCTCTTTTCTTTCTCTGCATATTCTAGTCGCTAGTATTCTTTTTTCGTTATAAATCTCACTGCTATTTCTTGTGTTTCTTTGAAGTTGGTTAAGCCTAGCTTGCCTTTTTTCCTCTACTGCAGTTCTGCATTCATCATCATACCATTCCGCATTTCTTTGCCTTTTGGCTTTTCCGACAGTTTCCTCTGCTGACTCCGTTATAATTGATTTTAATTGTCTCCATTCCTCCTCTGCAGTATCTTCCTCTCTAGTTCGGTTGAGTTTTATTTGGAGAGCATTTCTGTAATCTTGTCTCTTTGTTGCGCTTTTGAATCCTTCGACATTCCATTTTTTGATTTGAATATTTTTCCCTTTTGCTACTGTCGCTATTTCTGCCGTAATTTGCCCTACAAGATAGTGATCTGAGTCAGAATTCGCCCGCGATACGTTCTGACATTAGTTATGTCTGTTGCCCATCTTTTTGAGATGAGTATATGGTCAATTTGATTGGCTTCGTTAGTTCCTGGTATTTTCCATGTTCCTTTATGGATATCTTTTCTCTGGAATGGATATCTGTCTTCAGATCTACTTCTTGCAATAGTTTTTGCTTAAATGAATGGTATTTAGTATTTAAACCAATAATGAACATGTCACATAGCAAACTTTCTTTTAAAATGCCTAGTTCACAGGTTAAACTTAAATTCTCTAAACTAGTCATGAGATCCTCAATGGTTTCACCATCTTCCTGTACTCTAGTAAGATGATAATGATTTTCTACTGTTAAATTTTTCTTCGGGTTACAATATTTTCAAATCTCTCGATTAACTCTTTAAATTTTACAGTATCCATGTTACCCTCAAATGACTTGTAAATATTTCTTGCATCTAGACCAATATAGTGTAATAGTAAAGCTACCTCTCTCGCATTATTTTCCTCCTCTAAACCTGTCGCCCTCAAAAATATTTTTATTCATGCACCATTCTTCCCAGTTGTAAGCCAAATTTCCCTCCATTGACAAAGGTTGAATTTTATTGCCGACTACGTTACTTTTTATATTTACAACGACTGGTTGGTTCTGCTCGACAGCATCTTTTTCTTCCATGTCCATTTTATATCTTGACTGTTTTTAATAATAAATCTTTTTTTGATTTTAACACCCTAACACGTATTTTTAGGTTATGTTTCGGCTTTTGTAACTCTTAAAATAGCTCTTCGATATTTAACTTACATTTTTTTACTTCTCACACTAAATTTGTTATACTCTGTAAAAGCTTTTTGTTATAATAGACGATTCATTTCTGTATATTTTATTTATTACAAGACAAACTAATACTAATACATAATTATCTCTAAAGAGCCATAAGACCAGTCTGTCAGCTGTCAAAGTCTGTCCTTCTTTTTCACTCCCGGGCTTCTTCTATTTGACATGTCACTAATGTTAAGGTAGGTTTACAAATATTAAGGTAGATTTACAACTTAACACAACATAACAATACCTAAAGAAGTGCAGGTGGATTTAATATTTTAATACAAAGATGCCAAGGCTTTAATGATAGCGATGATGATAATGACGATGATGATAAAAAATTAACCTAGAGAAAAAGATAAAATAAAATAAAATCGAATTTTTAATTAAAATCATCCAAAAATCTTTAATGTTACTTCAAACAATAGTAAAAACACTGTATTTAACACTACATCTTCAACTTCATCCATCAATCTATTTGAAAGTCACACGGACCCCTCGCTGAATAATAAATCAAAATGCAACATTTGTAACATTAAAAATTCCGTGAAAAATATGAAGTATATCCACGAGCTAATTGCAAAAACATGGTGTTCATCTTCTCCGCCATAAATCAATGCGGTACTCAAAGAAAGGCGTCCCGTCAAATGAGATGTTGCGACGTGTGGCTTCCTTTAATTACTCACTCGATACGCCACGTCGAAACTTTCAAAAACAAAAGACTAACGAATCTGACATTCAATTTTTACTATACACGATATATAAATAGATGTTCTAGTGACGTGATTCAGCTTATTGAAATTAAAACAAACTATTTATTATATGAAAGCAAATCACTTGAGAGTTTTCCCAATTACTAGATATGGACCATTTTAAAATTATGCTAATTTTGATAGTTGATTTCTCGTGAACTGATTAAAACGAAATGTCCTATTTTTTTTATTGTTTTTGATTTTTTCTTTGGTATTTATATTGTTGTGCAAAGGTTTACTCAAAACTTCTCTTTCATAGTGCGACGTATGGTGGAATGACTAGGCCAGAAGTTCGGTGTGCTCATTTTCAACCAACTGGCTTCCTTTATCGTGTATTCTATTATATTACAAGTAGTGTTGGTAGTTCTATTTTATAATTCATTTAAGATACAGTTTGGCTGAGTATCCATATTAATGATTCCCATTGGTGAACATGGCAACTCTCCTTTGTTTAATTCTATACACCTATACACCCAAATAAGGCACCACGATGCCGAAACATCGTGGGGCTCCACCTTAACCGTCGTACCTGTGTTGCGAGTACGTCATCCGTCCGGTTGTAGCCACCCCTCACCCCCCGGTGGGGGGCAAAAGATGACACAGGCGGAGGATTCCCCTCGCACGTAGACAGGTCGCCGCCGAGGATCACTCCCCTACCACTCTTAAATCATTCCAAGTGGGTACGTGCCGGGACACCGATACCAACCTCGGTGGTGTGAGAGGTATTTAGGGCCCAGCTCGTTCAACCTCACCTGGCTCTTGTGGAATGAGATTAGAGTGGTCCCACGAGATGCTCGTCTCGGATACTAGGAGTGTAGGCCGGTGACCGAGATGACTATGCATCTCGAGTGCGTTTCTACAAACCTGACACCTCAAACGACGGCTCTCCACCTCTCATTTCCTTCCCATTAGTCGCCACTTACGACAGGCAGGGTCTTCTGACCTCAGCGTTATTCTTATCTCCACGAGCTGAACGGAGCATCAAGATAGCAAAAGATAAGTCACCACTCGGAAGAAGAAAGTATCGGACGACTGCGCAAAATATGGAGTGACAACCTCACATAGAGGGATTAACCCGCCAATGAACAAGCAGAATTGCTTATTGCTTAAGAGGAAGAAGAAGAACAAAAAAAACTTTAAATACAGAAAGAAGCATAACGTAAACTAATATCGCGTATTTCTTTCTCTTCGTAGCCACGTAGAGATACCAAATCTTTTCTTTTTTCTTTTTTTTTATGGCTTTGGCTTGAAACCTTTAGCCACGTAATTACATATAAATATTAGTATTCATTTATACAGGATTGTACAAGGAGGACACTTTTCACGCTCAGGGATTCATCAGAGTCGCTTTATTGTAACAAACAAGACATAAACCACGGTTAGGTAGGTGGGCAACATATATGGTAAACATACAAAGGAAATGTTCAAGCATACAATCAATTTTACACTCATACCTTTAATTTAATTTTTACAAGAAATATCATAATTATTTTAAAGATTTTTATATTGTCCTCACTTAATAGGAGATTTACGTTTAATGGTGTACTTAATCCCTCTTTTATCAATTCTTTTATCAGCCACGTGCTTGTATTACGATGTAGTGGGCAGTTGAAGAATATGTGATTTAAATCAGCTATACTAGTTCCACACTCACATCGGTCTGTTGGGAGAACTCCTATTTTGTGTAGATGTTTCGGAAAACATCCATGATCTACTTTATTAAGACAGTTACTGTTTTTGCAAGACATTTGTAAAATTGTTTTACATCTACTGTGGGTTGTAATTTGTATAAATTAGTGCCCCTGCTTTCACCAAACTGAATCCATTGTCTGTCCCATTTAAATTTAATATGTTGTTTGATATAGGCAAGTAGGTCACATGTGTTAAATTCTTCTATCACCATATATGGGTGCTGTAATGGATTTTTAGCTATAGAATCAGCAATAGTATTGCCAACAATATCTGAGTGTCCCTTACCCATAGAAATTTAGTACCATATGGATCTGATAGTTTTAGTAACTGTTGAAAAATTTCTATTATGAATATAATGCTATTGATTGTAATTTAAAGTTTTGTAAGGAGTGTAATACTGACAGTGAATCACTGCATATGACAATTTTGTTCCACTGGTTTTCACAGCACAATTCAAGGGCTTTGTATATAGCACATGCTTCAGCAGAAAAAATGCTAGATTGATTATTTAAAATAAAATGATTTTTTAATCTTCATTTTTGGTACAAAGTAAGCACTGGTTGTATATGTTGGTGATTTTGACCCGTCTGTATAGATCACAATATGATCTGAATAGCCACTTAAGATTTCTTTAAGAGTAGTGTAGCAAAATTCGTTTTGGTATTTTGGGATAATAATATTTGTAGCTAGAACACTTGTTAGATGTGGTATATCCAAGATTCCCAGATAAGATTACAAGGGGAATTTATTAACTTCAGTTCGTTGCAAGTTACAATTGCTCTTGCAAGTGGTGGAGAGTTTTTTAATGAAGTATGTAGATGTTAAATCAGCTGTATTTAATGCATTAATTATTTTTGCAATATAAGTGCCACGATAATGTTGGTTTAGGAAATATTTGCTTGCCAGATATTCTCTGCGCAATGAGAGTGGGTTTTCAGATGCTAGAGCTAGGGTGGCTTTATTTGGAGTGCTTTTCATCAATCCTAACACAATCCTTAGAGCTTTAAATTGAATTCTATCAAGTTTACGTAAATTGGTTATGCTAGCTGACCCATATACCACACAACAGTAATCTATTATAGATCTTATATAGGCGCGATAAAAATTCAATGCAATGTTTTGATCTGCACCCCACGATCTCTTACACACCATTTTAAGAAAATTAATACCTTTTTCGCAGCGACCAATTGTATAATTAATATATTGACCAAATCTTTTCTTATTGCCCAGAAAATTCCACCCCAAAACATCACAGAGCCTCTGTTTCATTCTCCTGATCGAGGAGTAACTCTTAAGCGTCAATCAGAACTGATATTAAAGAGAACGGCAAAAACATGCGATATTAATTTCGGTTATGTTCTGTTTTGTCAATTTAGTATTGTTTCACTTAAAACACATGTTAAATAATAAAACAGACAATTTTCAAATCAATTTACTTGTAGGTATGAATTATTTTTATACATATATATCAACTAAAAAAATTTCCCAACTTTCATGATAATCTAGTATCGGCAACGCCGCCTCCATTCGCAGTCGGAGCGGGCTCTTGATAAATGGCTCAGCAGTCCGATAAACCAGCGAGCACGCCTAAGCCATACTCCGATAACTTCAACAACTTTTTTACTTGTTGTTACACTTTTCAAAAAGTTGGGGGAACCGAGCTCGCAGCTCTCCTGCAACACCAGCAAGACGATCTAGAAATAGCTCTGGAGCACTCTGGGACGCCGGCGTTCTTATCTCTACAGCACAGCGGCTTTGATCTTTCCGCAATTCCTACAATAGGCCAGTTACAGGCCCCAACTACAGTGGAATGTGACATACTTCGGAAATCCTTCTTGGAGCAGGTGTTTTTGGACTCTTATGCATATTTTTGCTATTTGGATTGTGGTTTAAGTCATAATTTAAATATCTGTTGTTGTGGGTTGGTTTTATGTAAACTTTGGTAAATATTCTGTATCCTTTGTGATTAACACATCCAGAAAGTTGTGTGCAGTAAGTTTGATTTCTTTTTCATGGTAAATTTGATTGATTCTAGTTTACAGTTGATGTCCATGGCTAATCTAAAATTTTGTATATAAAAATCATTTTCAAGCTGGAAATATGTGTTGTCTATGCATTTTTTTTTATTAACACCTGCGCGGTGTTTGTATACTGCTATCTGGTCACAAATGACCAATTATCAGTTATTTTCTGACCTAACATAATAACAGCAAATACTTAAATCTAAGGGCTTACCCTATGGCTTACTCTTATTTTATCTATTAACTAATGCACTACAACTAGCATGCAATAACTTCACAGCACTATACTCTGCTTTTTACACTAAACTGTTACACATTTACACTAGCTCAAATGGTTTTGTCCTTATGAGTCTTCTCTTTAGTTCAGTGTTGTCAAGAAGCTGGATTGCCTCGACATTCACATGACTATGCAGCCTCTGCTCGTGACTTGCTGCTGTTCTCTTGATTATTTCGATCACAGTTTCCATACCCAGGTCCTGGTGGAGGTTGCTGTTACGGATATACCAAGGAGCATCAACAATGTTTCTCAGTACTTTATTTTGAAATCTCTGGATAATAAGTAGATTACTAGCTTTGGTACAGCCCCAGAGTTGGCACCCATATACCCATACTGGCCTCAGTACTTGCTTGTAGATGGATAATTTATTATGAATTGACAATGTTGAATTTTTTCCAATCAGCCAATACAATTTCTTATATCTAATATCAAGCTCCCCTCTTTTCTTTTTGACATGGACTTTCCAGCGCAGCTTCGCGTCTAGGGTGATGCCCAAGTATTTTGCTGATGTTGCATAAGGAATTCGGGTATCATTTATTCTAACTGGGAAATTTTCTATTTTTTTATTTGTAAAGTTAATGTGTGCAGATTTAGTCTCATTTAATTTTATTCGCCATTTTCTGGTCCAGTTATGTATTTTATTTACTGATAGTTGCAATTTATCAGTCGCTTCTTCACTAGTGTCTCCTATCGCTAGTATGGCTGTATCATCCGCGAAGGTGGCAATAGTATTTTGTTCTAGCTCTGGAATGTCACACGTATACAATAGGTACAGGACCGGACCTAAGACACTTCCTTGTGGCACGCCAGCTTTGATCTCCCTTAAGTCGGTGTACACTTCTTCTTGTTTTACTCTGAAATATCTATTCGCAATGTATGATTCAAGATTTCTGAATACTGTTTAGGCATGAACGTTCTTAGTTTATAGTTTAAACCGTCATGCCAGACTTTATCAAACGCCTGTGCTACATCCAAGAAGATTGTAGAGCAGACTTTATTTTCTTCTAATGTTTTTTCTATTATATTCGTTATTCTGTGAACTTGATCTATAGTGGAATGTTGATTTCTGAAACCAAATTGATGATTTGGTATAAGATTTTTTCTTTCTATTATTGGTTTTAATCTTTTTAATAGAAGTTTTTCAAATAGTTTTGACATCACCGGAAGGAGGGATATTGGTCGATAGGATGTCACTTCATTAGGAGATTTACCTGGTTTGGCGATCATAATTACTTCGGCTACTTTCCAGAGTCTGGGAACATATCTCAATCTAAAAGCAGCATTTATTAGGTGTGTCAGCTTAACTATGGCTTTTCTTGGTAGATTTTTTAATAATTCTCCTGTTATGAGATCATATCCTGGAGCTTTCTTAGGATTTATATTCTCTTTTATCTCTGTTGATACTTCTCTAAGTGATGTCAATGTTATTCTTTCGTCAGTTTGGAATGGTTCTTCCCATCTCAGTTCTTCACTATCATTGTCGTTGGGTTTGAACGTGCTTTCTAAATGATCTGCAAATCGTTCTGCTTTCTGTTCGTTACTTCTAGCCCAGTTGCCGTTTTCCAACTTGATAGGAGGGGAATGAATAATTGGTCTCTTCAATCTTTTTGTTGCCTTCCATAAAGAATAATCTGTGTTCTGGTCAGCTGTTAAATTACTTAAAAAATAATTAATTGTTGAATTTTTTATATTCTGTATCTCCCTTTTTAGTTTTTGTGTAGCATGATTTAGACTAGTTTTGTCTCGTGGAGCTCTGTATTGCTGCCATTTTTTTCTAACTTCCTTTTTTCTACTATGAGTTCTCTGATTTCTTTTGGATAGTTGTTCCCTTTTGTTCTAGAAGTTATTGTGGGAGTATTTTCCCAAGCTGACTGTTGGATATTTTTTATAAAAACTTCTAATTCGTCATCAAGTTGCCTCGTGTTTCTTAATGGAACAGCAAGATTAATTTTGTGTTCAAGGTTTATTTTGAAGCTCTCCCAGTCAGTTTTTTTATCAGTCAATATTGGATTGAACTCTTTTTTAATCACTGTATCACTCATAGTTAGAATTATCGGTGAGTGATCAGAGTTCATGTCCCAGGCGTCACTGATATCCAGATAGTTAGCTGAGATATTTTTGTAAATAAAGAAATCTATCAGGTCTGGAATTTTGTTCCTATCGGTAGGCCAGTATGTTGGTCTACCAGTAGAGATTACTTCACCCTTTTGTTCCTTAACAGCTGACAATAGTTCTTTTCCTTTAGTTGTAGTTAGCCTAGAGCCCCAGTGGGTATTTTTTGCATTAAAGTCGCCACCGATTATGTATCTTCTCCTAAAGTGTTCATAAACTGCTCTTTAAACTTTATAATGCTCTATTTTAATCGAGTGTCTAGGAGGACAATATATTGAACTTATATTTAAGGTATGTGTTTTCATCTTCACACAGATTGTTGTAGCTTGTACGTGCTCAGTTGCATATTTTAATTCCTCATGATGCAAGATGTTATCTTTAATTATAATAGCGCTTCTCTCTTTAGCTGCATTATCTGGGTGTACAGTAGAATATACTCTTATACACCCTAAATTTAACATGTCTATGCATAGTGATAATACTAATAATAATAATAATAATAATGTATTAGCCACCTCAAATTTGGTTCTATTTTTAAAATTTTTGCAAAGGCACAATGATAACAGGCTGCGAATATCAAAACTGACTAGTACATTGTTAGTATCGGAATCTATTTCTGCTAATGTTTTTAGAAAATACTGTGAATCTATCTATATAAAAGGCTAGGACAACAAGTCACACTGTTTGTAGAATAGCTACGCCACCTCGAAAAGAAATCTGAACTACCTTGGTAGAACTACATTTGGTCGTTCCAGCCGGATAGCAATAAATAATTTTATTTTGTTTTATTTCAATTAAATGTTATACCAGCGGCCTTAATACGTTTTACAGAATATAGTTTTGTGTATTTTTTATTTCTTTTCTGCTATTTAAATTATTTATCCATTATTGTTTATTAAAATTTAAATTACCTTTATATATCTAAAATTGTAGAAATCTAAAACAGTCTAAAAAGTAGGCTTTTAAGAAGAAACAAGATGAAACGTTTTATAAGGGCGAGTTTGTTAGGGTATAAACAACTCATTGACATTTTATTCAGTATTTAAAAATTGTTCTTCTTCATGTACCATGTCCTTACAGAACGTTGGTTACCATCATAGCTATCTTAATTTTATTCACTACCACCCTAAATAGCATGCTTGTATCAACACCATACCAATTTCGCAAGTTCTTCAACCATGAGGTTCTTCTTCGTCATGGGATGCTTTCCTGCTATTTTTTCTTTTATGTTGTAGCAATCTATATTTGGGACCTCTCATTGCATGTCCGAAATACTCCAGCTTTCTCTGCTTGATGCTTTTTATGATCTCAGTAGTCTTGCTGGGACGTTCTAGTATTGTGGAGATTCGAATCTTCTCCACCCAGGAAACTTTTAAAATTCTTCTATAGCACCACATTTCGAAAGCCTCAAGGCCATTTAAATCGATTTTATTCACAATCCAGGACTCGATACCATAAAGTTAGACCGATAACACGTAGCAGCGAAGTAGGCGGAACCTCAATTTAAATATATCACTAGTCTTATAGTCACTTAACGAAAAAAGATATGTTAAATAATAAGGACAACATAAATTAAATTTTAAAAATCGTATATTGCAAAATATTTTAAAGAATTTTATTATAATCATTCAAGAGTCCTAGTCTGAATACAACCCCGCACCGGCTGGCCTATTCTTGGCCTTATCAATAGAATGTCAACGTTGATCTTTCTGCAGTTTTAAGAAATCAAAAGATGGATTGTGCCATGTACAGAGCTTGCTCCTTTTAATCTCGCCTGATATCTGCCACGTTCTCGGTTTGTTGGAGATTTTTGTTGAAGGTTTTTCCTCTAAATTCCTGGGGAAAATTAAATTGTTGGAAAATAAAAAAGTCCAAATGATTAACTAGCAGCGATATCGGATTTGTAGCGTAAGAAACGGGTGCTTTCGAAAATGGGGTAATTAAACTTGCAAAGAGGTTTTTTTATCGAAGATTTAAGGTTTTAGAATGAAATGGAGTTTATATTTTTATATTATATAGCGAGGAGCATTTTTCATTTCATCATAGTATCAGTCGCATCCACTGCTCATGGTTATTAAAGACATGTTACATTAAGGTAGAATTACTTAATTAATTTACTTAGATGAAAACGGTGAGGTCGGTATATAAGAAGGAATAATTTTTATAATTTGATATTATTGAGAGGAAGGACTGAAGGTCAATTGGTATGGTTGGTTTCATCTTTGTTGAAAACACATAGATTGAGATTAATGTAAGGAAGAGGTATTTTCCAGGGAGGAGGTGTCTTAATATTAACTGGGACTAAGACTGATGGTAGTTTAATTGATAACGAATGTATGTACTGTCGGATTCTTTTACAAAAGGGAATATTTTTACTTTTATCTACAAGGAATTCGGTTCTACAAGAAACGATTAGTTTCATTGTTATATGATAGGATTATTTGAATTCAAGAGAACTCTTGTAGCATAAGATAGACTAAGATACATTCTTCTTAAATGGAGCGGTAACTCTCCTGTTAGACATTGGAGACTTTCTACAGGCGATGTTCTAAAAGCTTCTGTAACAATTCTCAATGGGGTATTTTGAATTATCTCGGTTATCGATTGAATTATCTACTGATGTAGAATCTAATGACGTAGAATCTGCTCTTCAATTAGAGCTGGTAATAAATTAATTCAAATCAGTTTGACAATTTTTTTTACATATTGAACATGATTTCTCCATTTCAGTCGAAAAACATTCCATAGAACTTTATGTCGTCTACAAAAAGCAATTCTCATTCTAGTATGGTCTCGATGTCGGTAGATTATATTTTCTTGAAAACAACATGCACTTCGTTTCAGACTCAGAAAATTTTAATCCGTTTAACTCGGATCAATTCTACAAATTATTTAAGCTATCTTTATGTTCAACTAAGATATTTTTTTCTTTGTATAAAGTACCAAGTCGTCGGCGTATAATCTCTTTTTAACTATTTGGGAATTGTTTTTTAGTACGTCGTTAATAGTTCCATAGTGACCCTTGTGGACTTCCATTCTTTTGCAACATTTTAGATGATATATATCGTTATCTAGACGAGCATATATATTCTTTTGCTAATAAAATGTTTTATGAAATATAGTATGTTACATTGTAGCAGATTTTCTCTGCTACAAGAATTATGTGTCTCCATACTTTATCATATGCTTTAGTAATATCGATAAACACTGCGATAGTTGATTGCTGCTTTGGTAATTGGCAAATCCTTTATTGATCTTAGATTCAAAGTCAATTAGGTTATCGTTAGTGCATCTGTGACCTGATGCATAAGACGTTGCCGGACATCTAGTGTTATGCATTCCTCCCCTTTTCTTTTTACCTTTGCTAGACCAATTATGTCCCATTTTAAGTCCTTGATGTCTTCTTCGAGTTCGTAGACTTTTTCATCTTTGCCTAAGGACCTTATATTTAGAGTAGCGATGTTCAATGGTGTGGTTTTTAGGGATTTCTTGCTTCCCCCAGATTCCATGAAGCTGTCCTTTTTTCCAAAGGAGTGGGATTTGCCATTACTGTATGGTCTACCCACCTGAGGACCTATCCTTTTGTTTTAGATATAGCCATATTCCTGTTTTTAAGCAGGATTTTGAGCCTTGAAACACCACTTTGGCAGACGGGTTGGTGAGTGATTTTATACAATCCCTAAAATCAAGGGATTGCCACTTTAGCCATTCACTTCGTACGAAGTATTCTCCTCCACCGTGATTGTCGTTGTGGACTTCATCCGTGACCCTGGACAAGGAACCCTAAGCAGGTACTAGTTTCCTGGGTCAGGAAACACTTGGAATCTGCAAAGGGCATGGATTGATTCATTTTCCCTGATAGGACTATCCAAAGGAGTTCCTACCCGCTACCCATCTGAAAATAATGGTTCAAGGCAAAGTATTCGGAAAGGGAGGAATTGGGAGAAGACGAATATCATGGTTAAAAAACCTGAGGAAATGGTTCTCCACAAGAACTAATCTAATTTAAAGCATCAGTTTAATAAAATAATTACAGCCAGAATGAAAGCCAATATTCTAAACGAATAGACATCAGATGATTGACATATTGTGGCCACAAGACATAGTTGGCTATACTTAATATACAGTGAAATATGTATCAACATTAAAAAGCTAGCAAATTAATTAATCATGTAGTTCACTTATTGTTCGAGCACGCCATCGTTCTTGTCTTTCTGTTCTACAAATCGATATGCAGATATAGATATGGTACAATTCTTTAAATTCAAGTCGGGTAGAAGCAACAGTTTTCAACTTTCACACTTGATAAAGTGAATGAGATATACATAAAATATAAGAATGCCGTTAGATATATCATCCTTTTCCGAAATTGCCGGCTTTTTTGCTCACTTCGCCTTATCAGTAGGGAAAAGAAAGGTTTATTGGATGGCGAAACGCGGAAAAACGGCTCGATGGCAAAGGTCTTAGTATTAGTAATGTTTTTATGCTATGCGTATGTTGTTCAATGCGGATTTTTCCGAGATATATCCATGTTTAAATATATACAGGGTGTTTTAAAATAACGTAAAATATTATAACGCAAAAATAGTTATATCTTCTATAAAATATCTGTTACCTACTAAACTAAAAAATGTTACCTACATTCTATTATTTTATATATGAATATGTCAATAAAAATCTGTTTATTTTTATTTTTCATAACAGAACGTATTTTTATAGTTTATTCGTCTTCCGGGTTTGGACCGTGTCATTTGCGAGTGACCCAAAAGTGGGTTCATCTCGACGTTTCGCTACAATTGTATGTAGCTTCTTCAGGAGAACAAAGAAAAAGAAAACAAAAAAAAGGAAGATGGGTAGTTAGCAACGGTAACTCAGTTACTCAACGCAACCAGAGGCGAATACTAATTACCAAGATGGGCATTTGGTCACAGTAACTCAACTACTTAACGCAGCCAGAGGTGAAAACCAAATGCCAGGACAGGGATTCACGTCCAACAGCTCAGAACACTAACGCGTCGAGAGGCGGGGAGTGAATCCGACGATTACTCCGCTACCGCTCTATTATAGTCGCGGTGACCTGTCGTGTGGGGACGTATCGGCACACTCCGTGGCACGAACGTCAAGAAGCGCGCGCTGGCCAATCATGTGGCTGCATCGTGGTAGCGGGACCGGACGGCGGCTCTAGACTGAGAACGTATTTTGTATAACTATGGCTGCGGAAGGATCTTCCTGCGAGTAATACACAGTAGAATTTACACACTGTTAGAGGACAGAATTAGCAATACTCAATTTGGGTTTAGGAGTGGCTTGGATACAAGAGAAGCCTCGTTTAGTATACAGGTGCTAGTACAGAGATGCAGAGATATAAATCAAAATGGGTACATTTGTGCAATCGATTTTAAAAAGGCTTTTGACAAAGTCCGGCATAACAAAATGCTAGAAATATTGGAAACAGCTGGATTGGACGATATAGATCTACGAATAATTACAAATCTATACTGGCATCAAGTGGCAAGAATAAAGGTTGAACAAGAACTGTCGGATGAAATAAATATAAAAAGATGAGTGAGACAAGGCTGTATATTGACGCCTTTACTTTTTAACTTATATTCGGAGGAAATATTTATGGAAGCCCTAATGAAGGCAACCAAAGGTATTATTGTGAATGGAGTAACCGTCAACAATATTAGATATGCCGACGATACCTTAGTGCTTGCTAATTGCGGAGAAGACCTTCAAAATCTAATGAACAAAATAAAACAGACTTGTGATCAGTATGGATTAAAACTCAACGTTAAGAAAACTATATATATAATAGTCAGTAAACAAAATTAAATACAGGATGACGGTATAAAAGTCGGAGATGCCACATTGGACAGAGTAGAGAAACTCGTGTATCTCAGCAGTAATATCAATGAGAGCTAGGATCCAACCGCAGAAATTAAAAGCCGAATATAACAAGTCCGAGCCGCCTTTGTAAAAATGAGAAACGTACTTTGCAGTTACGATCTTAGCATTGACCTTAGATTTCGAATGACATTTTGCTACATCTTTCCTGCCCTACTGTATGAAGTGGACGCGTGGACTCTAACTGAAGCTATCTTTAAACGCTTGACAGCCTTTAAGATGTGAGTATACATACGACTACTGAAAATAAGCTGGGTCGACAGAGTTAGAAATGAGGAGGTCCTTAGACGGCTGAACCAAACAACACAACTGGTCAATATAATAAAGAAACGCAAGCTGGAATAATTCGGTCACATTATGAGACACCCTGAAAAATATGATCTTTTTCATCTGATCATTCAGGGAAAGATCCAAGGTAATCGTGGCCCTGGTAGAAGAAGAACATCATGGCTGAAAAATCTAAGGCAATGGTATGGAAAATCAACTACATCGTTATTTAGAGCTGCTGTTAATAAAGTCACGATAGCGAATATGGTAGCCAACATGATATCCAACGATCGATAACAGTCATGGAACTAGAAGAAAAAGAAGCGGAATAAGATAATAATAGAATCCAAGAAATAATTACATAACATAAAACGAAAAGGAAAGAAGCTAGAAGAATCTGCAGGCAAAAAAAGAGAGAATATTTAGAAAGAATATTGAAAACAATAGAGGAGCATTACATTCTTCTTCTTAGAGTGCCGTCTCCCTACGGAGGTTGGCAATCATAATGGCCATTTTTATTTTAGAACTTGATGCTCTAAATAAATCAATCAATCTGTATTGATACCAATCCCGTAGATTATTCAACCATGAGTTCTGCCTTCGGCCAACAGATCTTCTTCCTTGAATCTTTCTCTATATTATGAGTCTAAAAATTTCATATTTTGGACCCCTCATCACGTGGCCTAGGTATTCCAGTTTTCTGGTTTGTATAGTGGTGATTAGTTCTGTTTCTTTATATTCTAAATATAAATAATTTTTTTAATGTGCAATACTCAGCTCCATATAATAATATTGAAAATTGTAACAGTGAATGGTACGTAGTCTGAACAAATAACACTCAAACAATTTTTTGTAGGAATAAAGAAGCAGAAAATAGTTCACTGTCAGATACTGCAGAGACATTAAACAGATGGGCACAATATCTTGAAGAACTGCTAAATAATGAAGAACAAATGCAAACAGATGAGGCAATGGGCCAATCAGAGAATAATGATGAGAAGTACGTAGAGGAACTAACAGAACAAGAAATAAAAGAAACAATAAAATGACTTAAAATAATAAAAGCGCAGAGGAGAATGGAATTCCGGCAGGAATTTTAAAGGAACGAGGGGTCATACTGCAACAGAACCTAAGTAATCTGATAATGAGAGTGTGCAGAGATGAGAAAATGCCAGAGAGATGGAGTAATGCCGTAATTTGCCTTCAATGCTGTGAATTTGTAGTTAATTTGGGATACTTCGTAAATGTTAAATCAATAGGTAATGGGTGACTTGTCCATAGGGGCTAATTTGCATTTATATAGAGCGATACATTGAGTTGATTCCTATCGAAAGTTGTGAGCTTTATTCTTTCTATAAAGGGTGTAAACCTTTTAGTATTATTGTTAGGAGGAAGACCAGAATTGCAGATGTGGAAGAATACAGGATGCTGTTTCTGGGTTGATATCTTTACAATATAGTTCAAGGATAGTTGCTGTCATCTTATATGTAAGGGAGGTTCTCCAGTTAGAACTTGCATACTACTAGCCGGACTAGTTTTAAAAGCTCCCAGTGCTAATCTCAAAGCTGTAGATTGAATACTGTTTAGTTTTTTTAAGT
Source organism: Diabrotica balteata (assembly GCA_918026665.1). Taxonomy (NCBI): domain Eukaryota; kingdom Metazoa; phylum Arthropoda; class Insecta; order Coleoptera; family Chrysomelidae; genus Diabrotica; species Diabrotica balteata. The sequence continues at coordinate 128,596,041 of OU898284.1, read as the reverse complement.
GGTTTTACATGCAACATCGTAACATATACAACCATAATCGATTTTAGTTCTAATGAGCGATTTGTAAAGCCCAATTAATATAATATGATCGGCACCCCAAATTTTATTGGATAATATTTTCAGTATATTTTATCTCTTTTGGCAGAAAAGCTTTAGATTATTTATGTGCGAATTCCAATTTTTTCAAAGTTCTTTCACAAGTTAGACCTAGAAAGTTTATTTTTTTGACTGTTCTAAAGGTAAATTATTTAATGATATACTAGTTGTGATGTCATATTTATACTTTGTATAATTTTAGTTGCTGTCATTACATTATTCGATTTATTATAAATAACAATACCATCTACATAAAGACTATCTTTGAGGGTGCTTTAATTACATACATAATACTATTAAAAGCGATTAAGTATAAAGTTGAACTAATAATCAAACCTTGAGGAGTTTCATTGTATAGTATCTTAAATAAGCTTGTAACACCATTTATTCTAACTGGAATTAAGCGATTTAATTTTTTTTTAATGCAAGATGTGACCCTGAATGCCAGTACCTTTCAATATTCGATATACCCTATCGAAAAATATTGCTATTAGTTTTTAGTTATTTACAAAATCTTCATTATTTGAAGTCTGTAATGCAACCTGATTATGTGGATCTACCTTTTCGAAAAATTATTATTTTCTAAGTACCATATAAGGCGGAGGTTTAAATTTTTTTCTAGGATCTTGTACATGCAATGTGTAAAATTGATAGATCGCTAAGAGGTAGGGTTGTCCTAGTTTGTTAGATTTAATAATGAAAATTAATTCTGTCTTTTGTGTCTAGAATAAAATTGTATTCCTATTTATATATAATCTGTCTAAGAGGTCCACTGTAAATAATTTTTGGTCAAAAAAGTTTTTATACCACCATTACTTCATTTACTACTAAAAACAATCTCCCAACGAACGAGAAACTTCCACCCGGAGCTTATTCTGGCAAATGGAGTAATAAATTCAGCGGAACCTATCGAAAAAGTGAAAAACTTTAAAATAAATTGAGTACAAGTCATAACAAAGCGATGTTTTATTCATGCTCATCCTATCTAGTGAAAGCCGCCGGGACATATTTTGTTCCAGAAATGTCCATTAAAAAGTATAACAGTGCTTCTTGTCTCCCGGGCTAAGTGAAATTTTAATACGGACGCTGTTGAAGCCGGCTCGGAAGAAATTCATAGAGGCGGGAGAGTGTTTCTGGAGCTGTTACAGAAAAAAGATGGTACTATAGAAAAATCGATATGTGATCTGATTCTCATACTGAGTGGCGACTAAAACGCTCAAAGGGAAGAGGTATCTGATAGACAGAAAATGCTTGTGGAAAAAATCGAGCGCCACTTCTTTAAACGATGTAAAAATATAATGTAAGAAGTAGGGGAATGGAGGGTATTGCCGTACGGAAGCTAATTCCGTACAAACGAGTTTTAAAGAAATAAAACGACATTAAGCTACCTGTTATTGCTACACGCGTAGTGTTTCACGAGTTAGCTGTCATAGCAACTATGTTAATTGTTATTGTTCAAATAGTATCACAATAGTTAGTTAATGACATTTTGTTTCGACGTGAAGGACAGAACGTCGGCTAAACCCGTACACATGTATTTGCCGTATTTAAATTAGCAGTTCACTAATAAGATCTTGGTTCTCGATAAAGGAAAATTTTATTTACAGATGGCGTCTAAGAAGAAGTGTTCTTGGTCGCCCAGACAAATGAAACCTGTCATAAGGGTCGTTTGTGGTGGAGCAAAGTTAACACTGACAACTGTTTCATATGGTACTCCTGTTACGACGTTATTTGATTATTCCAATAGGATCTTTCATTTCGCATGACGAGAAAGCC